>KK121273.1:886799-962313 GCA_000611955.2 Stegodyphus mimosarum | reverse complement strand
CTCAGCCGAGTAACAGAGTGGATATATATATATATATATATATATATACTTTTTGTGTGGCCGATTGCAGACAGAATAGGAGATGCACATTTACATGTTATATTAGATTACATGTTATATTAACATTTACATGTTAGTCCTATATTTCAATGTTCTGAGGCTACTCGTTTTTGAGTTATACGAGATACATACATACATACGAACGCACTTACGCACAGACGCCACGAAAAAATCTCTTCAAAAATTCTCTTCTCTTCTTCTAAAGCAGTTTTATAATTTTTCGGGGGAAAATGAGTCCTTTATTCTGTCTTTACGCACGGATGTCACCCTAAAACATCGTTAAATTGCATTCGATAGCTGTCAAAATACATATTTTCGTTGAAATATGATACCCGAAATTTTTCTCGATTACAATACTTCCTTTTTACTTCGTACAAGGAAGTAACAAAGGGGAAAGAATCGTATCATCGGCACACATGCACTATATCTGAGTTATTGCAAGGTTTATTAAATAAGTCAGTGCTTTAGATTTAGATAACTCATTATACTAGAAGGACTGAATCGTATAATATTATTTCAATTATAGCTAAGCACACGATAATTATCTGTCTAGAGAGAGGAGTGTCTTCGTGGAGCTTTTTAAAGGAAACTGGCTGGCTTTGACGATGTACATAAAGAAAGTCACGTACTCAACTTAAACAGTCAACCCTTTCGCTGTCATTTGAACCCCGGGTTCGAACTACTGGTTTTACTGGTTTTACGCTTAGCCGTTAGGGGCCCTACTGGAAAAGAAACCTCCTTTAGCACTAGCAATTTATGGGGTGTAGTGTTATGCATTCGACAGGTGTATGCAGATTGTGGTACACACAGGTATTGATTTATTTAATTGGCTAATTAATTTATTAGCTATGTCATCAAAAATACTTCAAAGAATCTACGAATTTTAAACTTTCGAAGTATTTGAAAAATTTTATTAAACATCTTAATTCTTAAATTAGTTAGCTGATTTATTATGCCTAAATATGAGAGTTCGTTTGCCCAATAAAGAAATATATGCCTGTGAGAAGGTTCTCTAAGGATTTGGCAAAACACACAAGGGATATCTGCTGAAGAGAATGTATATCTTTATAGAGGGCTTTCTAAAGAAAATCGCTTCGCATTCACGTTACACATTGAAAAGCCCGTTCGCTTGGGATTTAAACCAGGTCGAATCCGCAGTATTCAGCTATTTTAACGACTCGGCCATTTGTGGAGCGCAGTTCTGTGAGGAAAATAAGTCTTAACTATAGTACCCATGTCTGAGTTGGAAAGATCACCGAACGGGCTAGTTGTATGGACATTTGGCATGGTTTTCCACTTTTCATTACAAAGTCCTCCAGGAAATCATTCATCGTAGATCATCGGTCAATGAAGAAGTTTGCGGTCGGTTGAAATCCTTTATTCCATAAGTCTCATAGTCCCTTGGGTCATAAATGAGTCGTGAGATCCAGAAACTGAACAATGTGTACTTGAAAAGCTAAAGTTTCTATAAGAGAAAGAGTTAAGTGCTGCCATTAAGAGACAAACAGAAAATTAATTAAATATCATATATGAAAATAGGAAAACACACAGAATATCTGCTTGGGAAGAGACAATCTTGAGAGAAAAGTAAAAATGCTATCACATGAACGTAGTTAAAGAATTGAAATATATATGTACAAGATAAATTCAAGATGTTAAAGAATTGAAATATATATGTACAAGATAAATTCAAGATGTTAAAGAATTGAAATATATATGTACAAGATAAATTCAAGATGTTAAAGAATTGAAATATATATGTACAAGATAAATTCAAGATGTTAAAGAATTGAAATATATATGTACAAGATAAATTCAAGATGTTAAAGAATTGAATTATATATGTACAAGATAAACACAAGATGTTAAAGAATTAAAATATACATAAATGTGCAAGATAAATACAATATGTTAAAGAATTAAAATATACGTATATGTACAAGATAAATACAAGACGTTAAAGAATTAAAATAAGCATGTGCAAGATAAATACAAGATGTTAAAGAATTAAAATATATATGTACAAGGTAAACACAAGATGATAAAAAATTAAAATATATGTGTACAAGATAAATACAAGATAATAATAAATTATGATGAATGGTGCAAGGCCGTTTTATTGGCTATTTAGTTGCTCCATTATGTAGTCGTAATCACCAATTTTTTGTATAGCATCGTGAGGATTCTCATCACACTTTTTACAAAATTTCTGTACTAGATATACTGAGAATTTCAACATCTAAAGGTTTAATTTTTAAATGTACATGAATCACAATTTTGCGAACAAACCATGGAACATTAAGAATGGTGCTTAGCACTTTGTTTTGGAATCTTTGTAGTATACGTCTGTTTGAACGAGCAGTAGCTGGCCGTGTAGGAGCTGCGTAAAGTAGCATAAGTCCGTATCATTTGTAAATAAAATATTCGCTTGGTGCTTATGCCAATGTTAGAACCTCTTCCAGTTATGGGATGAATGCTCATGCTTTATGGGCTTTTTGTCTTATTAATATGCTCACGAAAGGTGAGTTTTTTGTCTAAATACACACTTAAATATTTCACTGATTTTGCGTTGGGAATGATTTTGTCGTTCATGATGATATTTCTGATGTCATGGCTCAACGGGTACTTCCTGAAATAGATAAATGTACTTTTTTGTTCATTAATTTAATCTTCCAGTTTCTGTACCACGAGAAGGCATTCCTTGCATTAAAGTGTACGAGTACTTAAATACATAATCGTTGGGTGGTTTGCTTTATTCAGTTAAAAAATAATAATATATGACTACCATTTTGAAATAACCCGAGTTTATTATTCTAGGACATAATCTTAAATATGAGTGAAATTATACATTTTGACGCCAGTGACTCTAATTTAAATTGATCTTTTATATGCTCCAAAGCTTGTCATCTCTCCATGCTTTGTACATGTATCAGTTGATGCAGGTGAACGGGTAAAAGTGCATGGGCCATCAGAGACTTCACTACAGAATCGAACAGGTATTGCCCCAATACGCTAACCAGGAGATATTAATAGTTTTAATCAATTTTGATAAACTATATTTTAACTGTAAAAATTAGCAACGATATTCCTTCTCAACGAAAAGAGCTCAACAGCGATCGAACGGTGAAATCGCTGAACATTGGTAGTTCGGTCCGATTTCAGATCTCTCCGAATGGGTTGGCTCTACGGACGTTTTTGCGGTTTTCGCCTCAGATATAATGTGGATACTTTGATACTTTCGTCGGTATACTGGCTTACAGCAGGAGATATTTTTCCCTGCCCTTACCAGTACCTTAGAGATTCCCGTTTAGGACCTCACCTTAATGTGGATACGAACCAGTTTACCTTAAATATTCGCCAGAAAGGCATCCCTTCTCTTAGGTAGTTAAAACTCAAGTGCTTTGGCACCATCAAACAAACCAACCCACTCACTCCGTAAGCATTTAAAGGATATTTTTTTCACTTCATTAACTTGCAGATGGTATGGTGGAAAAAAGTACTCAAATACTATAGACGCACAAGTAAAATTATGCCTTTTGCCAGTACGTTTCAAATGCATGATCAGTTAGTTACTCATATAAATAATTAGTAATTTAATTTTAAAATAAAATGTATTAAATATTTCAATGAAAAAAAATGAAGGAACAAGATGGTGATAGTATTTCCCTCATTAATAAAAATGTCAATGTATTAAAATGTCATTTTCAGTTATCTCGGATCCATATTATACCAATTAAAGCTCCAAATAGTCTTACATGGATCAATGAAGAAATTTTACTTCAGCTTTTATCCATTTAAATTCAACGATGTTCCTAAAATCTAATTGGCCGTCTTTTCTTGTTGAGCACGAGGTAATTGTGATTTTAGCCGTCTCGAGAAGCGACAAGTACTTAAATAATTTGAAGCCAACTATGGCACACTACTTCGTGGCGTACTGGTGACGTGCATTCGTCACGTGGCAAGTGATCTGCTAACGAGACAGCTCTGGACAACTTCACGACTTCAGTCAGAGTTCTATGCTTAACACGCCATTTTGACTTGGAATTTAAGTGTTTGTGAAATGAATATAGATAGTTAAAAAAAACAGTTTGTGAATGTTACTAGAAATATAAACTAGTTGATATTTTACTGGGGCATAATAAATCCAGGAAATATTTCAATTAAGTAATCTTTTTCTGTTACGAACTTTTGCCTTTTTGACTATACTTTCATCCATTTTTTTCATTATAAAGAAGGAAGTTTTTCCTGAAAATTATTCATGAGTTTCAAGGATTGTTCAAAAGAGTCTGCGGAATTGGTAAGTCTAAATTTTAGAATACTTTTGATCTTTTAATTTCTGCTTAATTAAGAACTTTTCAGATCTCAGCTTTTGAGAAAATTAGTTGAAAGAAAAAACTATTTAGTTCAGTAATCGTTCATCGGTGAACAGTTTTCGATCAATCACCTAATATTTTAATTTTAATTTAAATCACTTTAAGGGCTTAAACTTCATTCTGTAGAGGATGTAGTTTTTGCGTATAGAAATTCTCTTCTCAGATGCTTTTTGCTAGTCATTTGAAATTTGGATATAAGCATTAAGAACAAGTTACTTTCAAGGAAAGGGGCAAAAGGCGGATTAGTTTAACTTAATTTTTTCAGTATATTGTAATTAGATTTTAAGAATCATTGATTTTTGAAAATGCTCTTAAATATTTAAAATACGAAAATTTATAAATTTATTTCCTTAATATAAATTTTCTAAATTATTTTATTTAATACTGACAAATGGGCTCATAAATAAACAAATAACAAAATTATCTTTAATATAAATGCTAAATGTTTGGCAGTTCAGAAGACGCAAGGGAAACAATTTCTTCTTTATTAACCTAAGTAAACTGAAATTATTAGGACTGTTGGAATTTAAACACTTATTAAGTATTTTAAATAGGTACCACTTTTAAACCATTGTACATAATTATTTTTTTAATAATTATACTGCATGCAATGAAAATATATATATATACTATGCAATTACCATAAATACGTTTTTGAATAAAATGTTTTCATGTTTAAATTATTTTGAATATCATATTTACATATTAATGATACTGGTAAGTATTTCATACAAAATATCCTTTTCATGTTTATCTATATTAATTTATGTAATTTTAATCGGGAATCAGTTTACCTACGCAAGAAAAAATGTATCATGAGCTTTTGATTTCAAAATAATTTTTTCCTTCAGTCTTCATTCGTGACATAACCTATATGGCATATATATTTTTACTGTGAATTATAAAAATATACTTACTTAAAATATACTTATTTCCAAAATAATAAATGATAGTAATCTTTTTTTTTAATTTTAAATCAAAGTTTTAACTGTTGCCATTTTTTCATCTAAACTTTTTTTATTATTACTGCCCGAATACATTTGCTGGTAAAATATTATCGCTTTTAATAAATGGCATTTGTTTTTAAATTAAACTGTGGTGTATTTTGCTAAGTAATCTGCATGTATTAAATATACTGACTTGTAATAAGGAAATGTTTTTTAACATTTTTTTTAATTAATGCAAACTCAGATTAAGAAAAAGAATTTTTAAAGTCTTCTTTCTTTAATTCTGAAGTTTGAGAAGTTTAAGCATTTTGTCATCTTAATCTAACTTTATAATACTTAGTGGGTAATTAGTTTTTTAAAGATAAAAAGCATTTGATATGATAAATCAGTATTTTCCGAAGTATTAAATCTATCTGAGGTATTTCGGTACTGTTCTGTTATCTGGACCGGGTTCAGAAATGTATGTATGTATGCATGCATGCATGTATATATGTAAGTACGAATGTATGTGTGTATACATGTACACATTTTAATTTTTTTAATGGCGATAGAAGTTAAGAGTTTATGTAGAATTGCATATATTAAATATTGTTTTATTTATACGATGTATATATCGATACATCTGCTACGAGAAAGCATTCTAAATCTTTCATGAAAAAGGAAGTATTTTAACATTTGAGCTTTTCTCAAAATATGCAAAAGTAAGTATGGCTGGTTCTTAAGCAGATATTCTATCCAAAAGAAAATTAACACGTTTTGCGATGGTTCCGATTTTTTTTCCAAATAGAAAGCAATAACAAAACAATAAAAAGCTGCATTTACGAATTTTTAAAAATTTCTTTCATTTGCATGTAACCAAATCGGTACTTACGGAAAATCCCGTCGACCACAACAGACGGCGCCAATTGCATCAAACCCTCGAACCACGTTCCCTTACGAATTGGCACTCGCTTCGCACAAGCCTTAACGTTGCAACGCCATTGCTTCTCAGTTTTTAAATAAAGCGTCATATCGCGGCCATTAACGCATTTTTTTTTAGATCGGTAAGATTTCATAACTTTGAAAATATTCAACAGCATACTCTTCTGTAGCAGGCAGGTCCCAAATTTTAATCATTTTTTTTTTCTTTTCGAAAATGCGTTATAGAAGGGAAAAAAGGGAGTCTTTACTCAAAATAATAATTAACACGTGTAATCAAGGTTAAACCAAACCCAGCGTGTTTGAAGAAGACTTCATTTTTGGCAAAAAATCGCGTAGTTTGGCGTCTTATATTTAATAGGCAAAAATGGTCGACGGGTTTTTACGTAAGTACCATAAAGGGTATACTTATTTGAAATCTAAAAATACGCACACACACACACTATATATAGAGAGAGATTTAATGTATTTATATACTAATTGCATAGCCTTTAATGCGTTGTGAGTAAAACTGCAATAACTTAGCAACATTTTGGCGACGAAATGAATTTGCTGTCAAACGACTGTATTCGGAATCTATTTTAAAAATATTATACATATTAGTAGTGACAGCTCAAAAATAAATTTTTAAATCCGGTAATTTTGTATTTTATTAACAGAAGTGGAAAATACAGATGCCACATAAATTTTATTTGTAAAACTGTTATCGTTTAATACTTATTTAGGCTGAGTGGTTAAACTCGCGAAACGCTGAAAGTTCATCTTGAGTTTATTTTCGACGATTCGTACATTCTCGCTTCGTGAGATTTCTTTTTTCCACGTATAACGTAAAGACAGGCACTAACTACGTAAAGACAGGCACTAACTACGTAAAGACAGGCACAAGTCTTCCATGAAAAATCCCTTGGAAGACTAAGACATGACAGATAGCTTCAAGTGTGCTTTATCATACTCTAATAATCCAATTCTAAACCAGAGATTATCAGAACTTGCGAATGAATTTAATGTTGTTTATCTTTCTGCAACTAAAAAATGCTTGTAACATAATAATAAATTTTTGCAACAGAAAATGAAAATCTATATTTAATGTTGCAATTCACATTTTTAGCCCACCGAAGGCCGATAGGTAAAGTCGTTGAACACTGTTGGTTCAACCCAGTTTCAAATGGACCACTGAATACTGGGAGGTCGTTCCGGGTTCGAATCCAGGCGAATGAGCTAACCGCGTGGTTGGTGTTGAGGGTTTCTCCCATGTGTAACGAGAACAAGAGTTAGTTTTCCTTTTAAAGTAATCCACGAAGGCATCCCTCAGGTAGAATGCCGTGCAGTGCTTTCACATAATCTAAATAATCAAGTACAATCCAATTGACATTTAATAAAGCAGCGACACAGTTAGCAAATTATCTGGACGATATAAATTTTAAGGAATGGAATTAAAATATCTACGAAACTCACCAACGCCCGACCGGTAAGGTAGCTGAATACTGGTAGTTATGTCTGAAGTTCGAATCCTGGCTAACGGGCTGACTGCATGGACGTTTTCGCGGTTTTCCCCGTGTGTAACATGTATAAGAACCAGTTTCCCTAAGAAAGTCCTCCACGAAGGCATCCCTTGCCTTAGGCAGATAGCCTTCGTGTGCTTTCCATAATCAAATAAACCAAAATCAAACCAAAATATCCACGACCTAAGTTTTCGTTTACTAAGAAGTTTTCAAATGTGCCGCAGAAAGTAATTTCCTTTCTTGTATTACCAAACCACATTTAACATTTTCTAATCAAATATCTAACTGAAAGATTTTGTTCAAAATTTTATCCTTTCAAAAAAATCAAATTTCCATCTAGTTAATTTATATTATTATTATTAACATGATATTCTTCTTTTTGTAAGAAAATTGATAGCTGTAACAAGCACTGTAAATTAGAGTATAAATTCATTATTAATTTCATTTTTAGAATTTACATAGGATTACCCATAGTTCATTTATTCTAATTTTGTGTGAAATACATTCATTTTAGATCTCGAAATATTTCATGAAAGAGGGGGGGAGATGTTAAATAAATCTTGAATTTTTATAATAGTGTTTCAAGTATGCAGTACAACTTTCCTTTACAGAAACTATTTAGATAGTTTTCACTAATATTAAGTACGGGAAAGAAAAAAAATTAAATTAACATCACAAGTTAGACGTAAGAAAGTTGACCTAGTAGTTCCATAAAAGTTAGCAGAGGTGAGAATTATTATAAAGTTCTGTTAAAAAGCTTTTGAGAATGATCTGACTTAGTAGGAGTGCCTACTGTGTGTATGTAAACCTGTGGCCGAGTGTATAAAACTGCAGAATACTGGCAGTTAGACTCAGTTTCTGATATCAGTTAACGTGTTGACTGCGTGGTTTTCCCCATCTATAATGTAAATATGATGATCTCGATGAAGAATTCACTCGTTTGACTGACTTTGTGCTCCCATCACTTTCATGCTGTTCATCGGTAAAACCATGAAAATTTACTCAGCTAGCCTGTGCAATTCCCAAAACCGAATGTAGTAATTTGTGTAATTGTAATAAAGTAATTTTTGACGCAAACAGTTTATTTGATAAATATGTGATTCTTTTTTTGAAAGATATTCAGGATTTGAATCAAATTATATTTACTCCAAGATTACTAATCCAGGATTTACTAATATTAGAATAGAAGAGAAACACGCTAATGTGACAATCAAAATCGCTGAAACAACCTTATGTACGCCAAATACAAGGTTGTTTCAGCGATTTTGATTTACTAATATATTAAAAAGTTACTTGCTTCTTATACCTAACCGGGAGCTTCAGCAGTGTCAGGGCAAATTTAGTGGCGATCTGATTATTGGTTATTACTACGGTGGTTCTGTGGCTGCTTTCAGAGTTAAACTGTACAGGCAAAGCAAAGCACCTGTTTTTCTGCTTTCAAACTTATGAGTTAGATTAGATTATTCGAAAATGGCAAAGCACGCAGGGGTTATCTCTCTTAGGGAAGGGATGCCTTCGTAGAGAACTTTCTAACTAAGAGAGAAAGTGAATGCTATTCACATTAGACATGGGAAAAAAACACGAAAACCAACCAAGCAATCAATTCGTTCCTCTAAGGATTGAACCCGAGTCGAACTCCCACTACTTAGTGGTCTTAACCACTCTCAAATTTCTGGTGTCATACTCTTGCTATATGCAGGATGTAAAAAACCTGTCACAAATTTAAATACGTTAAGACATGAAAAAACTAGGCGTTTTCGCAGTAGAATGTGTAGTGTAATGTGTGAACACGAAAGCATAATAAGTACGAAGAGCATGGAGAATGAAGAGTCGTTTTAATCACAATATTTATTAGAAGCAATATTTGATATTTTCAAGAACTGCTCGAATGAATGACAACCATTTCGCAAGCGAGAGTCGTCGTCCTAAGAATTAATTGCATGTATCGCAGCTTCCGGCCGTACATGTGGTCATCATCCTTATACTGTCAAAACACAGTTTCTTGTAAATATTCTTCATTAAAACGACTTTTCATTACCCGTGTTCTTCGCACTTACCGTGTTCTTGCGTACATATTCCACCGCAAATTATATTAGGAAAATTTTTGTCATATTGTGACAATTTTATAGTTGTAATCATCAATTATGTTACACCATGTGGACTCAAAACAGGTGTTATAACAGCAGCATTAAATAAATTACGTAGCATCCATTTAAGTATTTGCTGAAATTCCTCTGGATCTACAAAGAAATTAGTTCTACCAGTTGGCCGAGTAGGCAAGACTCTGCAAGCCCCGTGTTTGACCTGGACTAATATTCCAGCAAAGTTACATGGTCCATGGTTACATGGGCATTTTCCTTATTTTTTCAATGTGTAAAATACATGCAGTCACATCCATTTACGTCATTTGCCTTGTCCAAGTAAACATAAATGAAATAAATCGAGACACAAAGAAGGATCGAACATGTTGAAGGTTAAGGATACGTCTACAGGAGGGGTGACAGCCTTTTCTTGGCAAATTATCACCACTTTTTGTCTCTCTTGAAAGCTTGTGGTTCGGGAAAAGTCTCAAGCGCAGTTAAAATTTAGATTTATTAATTATGTATTGTTTACATGTATTAAGTTCACAGATCATACTTTCTTTAGATGTATCCATTTAAATGCCATGGATTTATCAGTACATTTATGGTCATTGGTAACATTGGTAATTCACCCTTATTTCGATTCCTCGCGTGTCAATAAGTTGGTTGCATGTGATTTTCGGGCTTTCACTGCTAATGTAATAATTAGGAGACAGTTTTTAGTATCAATTTCATCTCGAAGGACCGCATAGACAGATACCCTTGAGTACTTTGTGGATTCCTTTATTCCATTAATTAACTAATCAACCCACCCAGGTCCGATTCTTGACTAATAAATAAGCTTGCTTAAAAACGACAAGCGTCTTGTTATAAGTTGGCTTCCCAGCGGCTGACCGTTAAAATCGCTGAATACTGGTAGTTTCGACCTGGGTTCGATTCCATGCGAACGGTCTGGCTGCATGGGAGTTTTCGTAGTTTTCCCCATGTGAATGTGTAACGAGCCAGTGCCCCCTGGAAAGACCTCCTCGAAGGCATCCGTCCCCTTAGGCAGATAGCCCTGGTATGCTTTGCCATAACTGAATAAACCGAAATCGAACTCTGTCATAAGTTACTGAACATCCGTGTCTCCTGCATATCTCGCTTTTCCAAAAACACATAAGTAGGAAATTAATAATTTTACATTTTCCTCAATCTGTTTGTAATTTTGAAAATAATTTTCCAAACACAATTGCCCAATTTCGTAAAATGATACTATACTATTTCGTAAATATCATTACATACTATTTCTTTTATATGCTAAATACTTCCGATTTTTTAGTAAAATATAATTTCATTTTCATAACGATTAAGCTCTCCGATAAGAATTTATATTAAAACCTCGCTGAAGGAAATGTTATTAAGAGTTCCTTTCATCCAATTATGACGTCGTGTCATCTTTTATTTCATAAATGCTATGATGGTGTATAAAATTTGTTTTAATTGCGCACATTCGCCAATTCTTTCTAAATCATTTATCTGGAAACCGAAATCCTGTTTTAATTAAATTTGCATCTGCTCGCCGGAGAACAGTCATTTAACATTTTTTGAAAGTTTTGGTCCGTGGAGGTAATTTTTTACTTCCTTCCCCGACCCAGGCCCAGTTTTTTCCCCAGTCTCGCATATTTGAAAATGTAGTAATTAATTTTCATCAGCATATTTTTAAGAGACCATTTTTTTCATCATGATGAAAAGCATTTAACAAGTTCTAGATGTAGGTAAAAAAAAAGCGTTTAAAAAAGCTGTCTTCGATTTTTTTTCGATGATTCTTTTTAAGTAAAAAATGAGCCTCGATGGAAGATTTTTAATTGCTGCTGTTATGAGTTTATAAATTTTCTGACAGCTAGGAACATTATGTTTCGTACAAAAGCCTTCTGGCTGATAAAATGTTAAATGAAATGCTGGTGTAGAGCTTTATACTTTGTTTATGACTCAATCTGACAATTCTTCATTCCGTTTAACCAATTCTTTGCATTATGGCCTTCAAACAAATTAGTAAATGAAAATGGTTACATAGTATCTGTCATTTTGAAGCTTTATAGCCGATGTATAACTTTAATTTACAAAAGACCATCTACGAAATTGCATCAACACATGAACGGTTGAAACAGCGAAATAGAGCGAGTAGTTCGTCCCAGTTTCGATTAAATTAAATTTATGGTGATTAAACAGACTGGTTACATGAAATATTTGTGTTTTAGTCCATGCACTTGTAAGCCTGGTTACCTAAGAAAGTCCTTTATGAAGATATCCCTACTTTATTAGAAAGCGTCACGTATTTTTGCTATTATCATCTAAACCTGATGCCATATTACTGTTTTTATTTTCCTATGCCTCCGGTTAATTTTAATACTTAATCGCAATGAAGAAGATTTGAAAATGATTTATTTTTCAATAGTTAGAATAATCATTAGTATAAGGAAAAGAAATTAAATAAGCTTAGTCCACCACAAGCTAGGATCGTGTTGTAGGGACGTTTTTATTATTTTTATAATAAAGATTACCTGTTTGTGTGTTATGACATATGCACATAGACAGGCATCTATCGATACACCATAACTTTATAGAGTCTGGTATTTTCTGATAGCATACACTACCGAGACCTAGAAGACTGAGGAATTATCCTCAGGTCTTATTTACAATAAAAAGTCAGAAGAATGGTGTAAAGAACATTTTATTCCCTCAATATAATTTGACAGATGGCCCCACTTGGTCACACACAAAGCCAACACTTCTTGATTAACTCAAAACAGATAACGATGAACTTAAAATAACATGTAGTTAAGTTTAGCCTAACGGCTCACAGGATAATTTAATACACAGGAAGGCTCCGACTCATAGAAATCGGCGTAAACAAGCCTAATGGCTAGACCCCTCAAAGCCATGGAAATCTAATCGCTAGCAATTCAAGACAGCAACGTGGCTTTCAAGTAGGCATAACATACTTTAATCACCTTCCAAAACTTTCCCTTAAATATTACTTCTTTCCACCTTATTTGAATATACGTCCGCTGGCTTATTAACATTCTGGCAAGAAAGCGTGGTTGAGAATGATAATGAAAGGAAAGTTGCTTTAAAAATAAAAATGAACTGTTAGCTCATTAAAATGAATCTCCACAGCTCTTATATTAAACTTCGAAAAAATTTAATTTTCCATTTTAAGCTTTTATACCAAAAGTTCTACATTATGGCTGAAATTGGACAACCGGAAGTGGTACTTTACTCGAAGCCTATAATAGGTTTTAATGGACAGCCTGGAAGTGTTGCTTTATTTGAAGCCCATAACAGCTTTTAATGAAAAACCGTACATTAAAATTCATTCCAAAACTTTTCACCTTTAATATTTAAGACTTTTATGTCATTGGGAACAACAAATTAGATTTAGGCTAAAATTGACAAACTGGAAGTCATACTTTATTTTACTTGAATAGATTTTCATGAAAAGCATACCATGAGACAATCCAAAACTTCTCAGATTTGATATTTAAAACTCGTATATGCATATACTATGCATGTGCAATCCTGGCTGGGAACAACATATTAAATTTTGATTATATGTGATAAATTGGATATGGTACTTTACTTGGAATTCTTAATAGATTTTCGTAGAAAAATATAGTCACTATAATAGCAGTTAAATCTAAAGTAATGCAGCACATATTAAGGCTATTTCTATTATATCTAGATGTGATATTTATTTGCTGCCATAGAAGAGAATGTTATTTATAACCGCGTTTCATTTGCAGAACTTAAAAACTCTTTTAAGGTAGACATGTTACCAAACACCAGAAAATGCACTTGTTATTATGTTTTGCACTGTTGATATGACGAGGCACAAGAACAAACAGCCAAATTCGGAAACACGTATTGCTTTACTTCTTACCGATTCCTTAAGATACGGTAGTTCAATAATCAGCTGTGATTCCAAAAACTAACGAATATTATTTACTGACACCTACTTATTGAGGGATATTCGGGAAAATCAAAAAATCAAAATGAATTCAAGTTTGTTGATACTATAAAAAGAATATAAAAGAAAAAAATTATGGCATTTCCTTCAAAGTATTTATTTTAAATATATTGTAAACACTTCACTTTCTTTAGATAAAAACCAGATAAATTAGGTTATTCAATTGCAAAATGAAATGAAATAAAAAAGGGGGAGGAAAAATATTTGGATATGTTGATATAAATTTAGAAAAGCCGTTTTTTATACATACCTAATGAAACTTAAGCTAAAATTTCGCATTGCAAACCTTTTTATTTATTGCAAAAACAAATTAGATTTTGTTTACAAACAAACATCAAACGTAAGTGATTCATTATTTTTTAAGCTCGTTGTTATTTAAAACATAGAATCGGTGAGCGGTTATGTATGGCCACGTCCGAGTGTTTACCTTTAAATATGTATTTTATTTTATTTGAATTGCAAAATTGTAGCAAATAATAGCAACAAAGAAGATAATTGGAAGTTTTTTGAATAGATGAATTTTGTTGTTGTTATATTTCCAAGTTGAGACTTATTTAGCTATGCATATGTGTTGTTAATGAGATCTGCCAAAAATGAATAAATTTTCGCAATGTGTTGTAATATTTATAATCTGCTTAATGTTTCCTTATGAGTCATTTTAATAGAATGTCTTAAGACTCTTTCTTCCATTTATTTCATGACGCATAAATAATTATAAAATCTGATAAAGAGCTAATATAAAATAATATTATAAATTGATATAATAAGTAAGGTGCAATAGCAAGGAATTGTGTGGAGGGTTGCATGCTTTGTACTGGTCGGGGTAGAGAGAAAACTGCTGCAATAGTATAACTGAATTAGTTTTTCATTACCTTTGCTTTTACATAAGACTTTGCTACTAATTTTGTATAGATATACATAATTTTAGTGGAATTATATGTAAAATTGTAGTATCTCTTGTACAGTGTGACAGGAAGTGCCTCAAAAAATAGAAGATTTGCCAAAAAAATAAAATTACAGGGGCAAATCTATTTAAAAAATGAGGTTATCGCCAAGCTGGCGAAGGTTTTGCCACTAATTTGTTTGCCAGACTTAGCAAAAAATCGCCAATAGTTCCCAAACTTGCCGTTCATTTGGCGACATTTTGCTCCGTTCCGTGTCTAATTGTAATTGGTACTCTAGTTGAATAACTAATTGATCCTTATATGTAACTGTAACCGTACTTAGCCCTTATATGTGACGGTATATGCCTTCCAATAATTTCGAAAGATGTTTTTGCGGCCGGGGGGACTACAGAAGACCTAAGAGAGCATCAATTTTGCAGTTTTTCAATTCAAAATTAAATTTCGGAGTACTGACAGATCTCCTTGCGAGCTTCGCTTTGTAGATGCGCTTTGCATTGCCTTGTGTTTAACGTTCTTAGTAGTTTGAAGTGGTAATTACTGATTGTCCTTTGTTGTAATGAGAAGAGCTGTGCGAGTATTTTTGTAGAAAGTTCCAGAACTGCCAAATGTTTCTTTGGAGGAAATAAGTTTTATCAAGCTATCATCAGTTCTGTTTGCATTCAATCCATTACGAAATCACACGCGCGCAATAATATTTTAGTCTTGTTTGTGAATGAAGCAGCATATTGTTACATACCTTTTTCCTGATTGTATTATACTTGTAGTACGATAGCTTTGCGTTATTAAATATGATTATTTCTAGCATAAAAAAATTGTTAAAGGCTGTTGGTAGCATAAATTATATAGCTGTATTATGGAGTGTAATTTAGACTTAAGTTATTTGTTGTATACTAAAAATTGCCATTATTATACAATATAATATAGACTTCAGTTAACTGAAGTGTAACATACCCTGTATTACAGAACATAATGTATATTTTGTTTATTTGCAGCATAATCGAATGAGTTATTTTCCATAATTAAAAGAGATATCCCCTTACTTACAGACATTTGATTTATTAAATTTCGTTTTTATTCGATCCAAATTAAAACTTTTTAGTTAATGAAAGGAGATTTTCGCTTTTGCAAAGAAAGACAAAAACGTAAATAATACATTTAGTGTTTTTTAATGCATATAGTTATAACTATGACAATACAACACAAAGAGCACGATAAATTTCGAATTTCTACATTGGAATCAGGCAGGTACTGAAACTGTAGCCTTAGTGATCTTATGGGCACGAATTACGATAATCTTTGTTCACTTTGCCTTACCTCGTAGGCTTTGTTTCTTTTACTATCCGATGTCCACTGAGCCCAAAGCACCATTGTCACTATTACCTTCTTTACAGTTTCCTAGTTTACTTGTTCTTTCTTCAGACTACATCGTGTGTAAATACATATGTATATATTATGTATATATTATTTCTATTCAAAAATAGTTTTGTGTGTGTGTTTTTTTTATATTATCTCTTTTGCTGTTATTTAAGAGATATTTGATAGTTTTTTTTAGGGGAAAGAGAAGAATTAGGAATACTTAGAACATTTTCCAGTATAAATTAATGGTAATAGCATCTTCACTTTATGCTATCTCTGATTTCAAAAAATTCCACAAAAGTGCTCAATTTTCGTGAAGGTTAGGTCAGTTATATATTTAAGGCAAAATTAACTCAAGAGCTACCTGAGATGCCTTCGTGGATGACTTTTTAAGGAAACTAGCCACGTATCTACGTTACACGTGCTGGAAACCACGAAACCTCCCATGCAGTCAGCCTGTTCGCCGGGACTCGAACCCTAATCGAACTACCAGTATTCAGCGGCTTTACCGCTCGACCTGTAATGAGTCTTAAACTTTAGTAAAGCGAAGAAAACCTACAATCTGTGTTACAAAATACAAGGCAGGGGTTAATCATTTTTAAGCTCCATAAAATAAATTCCAGACTGTTTATGCATAATCAACGTGCTCTTTATCACGGAATGATTTTATAATGTTCCATAATTCAAAGAAATCTTGATTGCTTTATAAAATAAAACAACTGTCCAATCAGCGTGCTGTGCAATTTTACAAGCACTCCCCTTCTCTATTATTTGAGAAATACATTTTTTATAAAGAGGAAAATATATTTCAATTTTTTTCAGTAAAATCTGTGTAGCTCTAACCAGTGTCTTGTTATAAATTACTTGCGAGATGCACGTAACAAGCAAATGCCGTTCACACCGATGCGTAGAGTGTGCATTACAAACCAGTGGTAAATTAATTTTTTCCTGGTGAGAAACCGGGCATGTGTTTCGGGCATGACTGACTCATGTTCCTCATTTACTCGTCCACCAAAGAGCTCAGAGCATACATATTCCTCCCACTCCTGTTGGTAGCAATCTGTTCGGCGGACTCCTTTTTTCATAAAAAAAATGCATAAATAAAAGCGTGTTAGAGGAGTAATGGTTTGCTTCCACGCTCTCACTTTCAAAGTAGGTCATACGTTAATGCAATTTTATTTTCAAATACAAACATGTGAAATTTTGCATTCATGATTGTGAATTTTTGTATGTATTATAATCAATAGCATAAATTGTTGCATTCAGTGAAAGTTTTCTGCTATTGCAGACTCTTTTGTTAACAAGCAATAGCGTGAGCAACAGAACCTTATGAATGAGACCTAACACGCTACGCTATTCAATCAAAAACAGTTGGCAAAAAAAAAATAAAGACTGCGTTATGCATGTTACTAATCAATTGTCCATTGCTATTATTAACTAGTAAAATGTAAATCTCCGTTAGTTAGGTTAGGTTACTTGTCAGGCCAAAGTATAGAAAAATGAGCCTTCGAAGAGGCCTTTGTTACGAAATTCAGCTAGTATTCACAAACAGATGAGAGAAAGAAGAGAATTGTCATATTTATCAACTCCTGGAAACAAACATGGACTGAATTATCAAAATTCAATACTAGTTATCAACCAATTTATCAATATTCAATACTAATTTTACTACCAGCGTTCAGTATGAATTCCGCTAGATAGCTATAAATCACCTCATCTAAGTTTTTACTGAGATCACGGTATTTAGAAACCTCTTCCCCCCCCTTAAAATTTGGTAGGGTATTATAAACGGGTATTGATGAATGGGAAATCGGCTACATAATTACTACATAAAATTTTGATAGTGCAAATAATATTTTGATAGTAAGTAAAATTTCAGAATGAGGAAAAGGAGTTTATTATTGTATGTAATAGAATAATTACACAGTTTAAATAGTAAAACACCACACAGGTAATTGCCGTATATATAAATTGCATATCTACCGCTAATTATAATTAGTTCCATTTCGCTGAGCGATTTCAGTTTAAGCCTGTATCCATCTTCCCACCAGCAACCGAGCGGTAAAGTCGCTGAACACTGGCAGTTCGGCCCCGGTTTCGAATCCCGGCTAACGGGCTGATTGCAAGGGTGTTTCTCTATGTGTAATATGTATACGAGCTAGTTTTCCTTAAAAAGGCCTAAGATAAGATAATCAAATAAGCCCTCGGTATCGGTATCGGTATCTCTATCTGGTACAGCGCCGTATAGCAAGATTTTCCTTTATCGCTGCATTCGATTTTATTTGCCTTTAGGCTTTGGTTTCAAAAGTTGTAAGGCGGAATCCGCCACCGCCTTTTAAAAGGCGAAATAGTTCAAGTACTACTGTACTGACATTGAGAGATTCATAGTATTGAAGCTTTGCCAAGGTAAATGCAGATACACAAAGTCTCTGGTAAGTAAAATATACGAAATTAAGTTGAAAAATACGAAAATTATGTTTTACTATTTACACTATTTACACGTTTGAAACACACTAAATAAAGTCTTTATCTTTGTAGAAAGTCTCTAAGATAAATGCTACCATCTGACATTATGGAAAATAGTTCTAGGGCGTTTTCCCGCGTGCTCGATGGTGGGATCATAATAATAAGCCCTACCAAATCTGCATCAATTATACTAGTGAGTGGTATGCCTGAAAGCGCCGCCCAAATGGTATTGTGGTTAGCGTCACTGACTGACGTGTCGAAGGGCCCGGGTTTGAATCCCGGAGGCATATAAGCAAAATGTACACTGCTAGGACAATGGCTTGAGTTTGGCCAATGACAGTTCAGATGAGCGTCACCATTAACTCCGCCCACATGAGTGATGTTATATTTCTGACGTTTGTTTACATTCTGCTGGGCGTTATTTGAATGAACAACATTTTAACTCTGCAATTTAAATTTGCTCTAGTGTTGCTATTTTTTAAATTTTCTTTAAAGTATTATTTCCTTACTGTTCGAGAAGGAATACAAATTTATGCCTCGAACTTTATAAAATTTCTCTCTATACGCATGTTTGTGTATATATATATATGCGTGAGTATGGGCACACATACATATATTTTCAATATATAATTATATGTGAATTATATGTATCAGTATATGTGTGCGTGTGCATATATATATATATATATGTGTGAGTGTGTATGTATGCGTATATATATATATATATTTCTCCTTTTGGTCATTTTTCTCCATTGGCCATTTTTCAGGATGTCAGATTTCCAACGAATAATCTATAAAGCTTTTTTCTCTTAATTTTACGACACAAATTAGCATTTTTAAAAAAGAAAAGATAATTTTACTCGGTTAATTCCCACAGGTACATTTGATATATTAGATGATTTAACTCTTCATTACTTAAAAGTTTCTGATTATCAGTATGCAGAATAATTTGTAAACCACACTTCACATGCATATTCCAGCCATGAGTACCTTCCATCTGACTAGATCTAATTTTGTATTGGAACAGTAGAGTAATCCCAGAGCTAAATTTCTAAAAGTAGAAGCGCCGGAGCCCTATGGAAGACCGTTAGGAAAGAGGAAGAAGTGTAAATAAATGAACAAAATGACTATTAAAATTATTAGTAATTTAAAAATTAAACAGTTAATGATTATCAAATTAATTAATAATTATTTAATTGATATTAATATTTATGAATTATTGTTTAATTGATAATTATTATTTAATTAATTCGTAATTAATTTATTATCTATTTAAATAATTAAAGAAATAAAATAATTAAAATTAAATAAAATGTAAAGAGATAAATTAAAATTTAATGTGATTTTTAATGTAATTTTATTGAAAAAATAAAATTTTCGATATCAAATTCCTATTGAAATTGTTGTTCAGTTACGTAAAAGAAGTGCCGGAACCTTTTTATTTAAGGTTCCGGTGAGCTCCTGCTAGAATTAGAACATATCCCCAAAACTATGAAGTACGGGAGCTGGGTTACGGAGCAATTTAAGCTCTGAGTAATCCTTAATATTCCGAAACAAACATTAAATCGTTATATACAGATATATACGCATATATACAAACAGTTTCATTCCTAAAAACTAAATGTACATTCAAAGAACGACCTTCGTAACGCCGAACAATAAAATGTAAAGAAACGTCAGAAATATGACATCACTCGTGTGGGCGGAGTTAATGGTGACCTTCACCTGGACTGTCATTGGCCAAATTCAAGCCGTTGTCCTAGCAGTGTACATTTTGCTTATATGCATCCCGGAGAAGGCATGGATATTTATAAATGTAAAGTATCGGTGCGACATGGCGGCAATCTAAATATGCAGCGAGGCCGAAAGTCCTTTCACGTGATTTGGTGGAAGGGGATGGAAGTGGGAGACCCTTGGACACCGTCCCCCCCGGGATGCTTTCCATCAAAATTGTGGGCCAAACTGAGCCAGACCGCACTGCCACCTGTTAGGTGCTGTTGCCAACGACGCAATCTAGCGCTGTTTAGCACGAGGAATTTCGAGAGCTTGGGCCTGACTACGTCAGACAAGTGAGCATCAGCAACAACAACATGCCTGAGAGCAAAAATGCAACAATGCATTACTGACTTTTCCTAATTTTACTTTATACACCACAGTAAAATTTTGTATTTAATTAGATAACTAAGCTTCCACTACAATCAGAATAACTTTTGCTCTCATCAAATATTCAACTGTAGTTTTATTTCTTAAAATGAAAGGAGGATTCGAGGCGAGTCTTATTTTGAATAAATACAGTTTTGCAGGTCGGTCAGAAATAGCTAAATAAAAATTTTGTTTGTTATAAAACATTAAAAAAAAGTACTGTTTCGGAGGAGGTGCATATAAAATAGCTTGAGTTTAAGCTTGTAGACCTACTTCCGACACAGTCAGGTATGGATCAGAAAAGCCTATATTGCGTTAAAAAGGGAGAAAATAAGGTTTTACCACATGAAACTTTGAATAAGAATATTTGCTTATGTAAGAACATTTTTTTAAATACAGGGTACGGGATCTTGATGAAGGAAAAGAAGTGAGATAAGCATATAATATCTGTACACAGTGTTATTCAAGGTTTTCGAAAAAACTGATCTACACACTTTATTTTGTTAAATATTAGTCCTAGACACATAATTTCAGTTATAAGGCTTCTCCATATAATGTAAAGAATAATTTTAAAAAAATTTCCCAGGTGCATGTGTAAAAGTTCTTTAAATATAAAAGCTAAATTTTTATATGGTGTTTGTGGAGCAGTATTGTTTAGTGATTATACTTCGATATGGTAGTTTATAAGATAGTTATTTTACTTGAACTAGTTTTGTTTCTCCTTTTATTTGAAAGTAGGCACAATCAGAAACCATGGCGTATGGAGAAGCTTTATAAAAAATGCTTACTCGAATTCAAATATCAAGCTTAACAATGAACATAGCATCAGATATTCGAAAAGTTCAGACAATGAAATTGTTGTTGTTACTTATGCTTACTTGTCTGGCAGTGACATCAGCCCAAGCCCACGAAATTCCTCATATCAAGGAGAGCAAGTTTTACGCCTGCCGTTGGCAACAGCCTTCAGCACCTTACAGGTAACAGAGCGACTAAGCTCAGTTCCGCCCACATGATGAGCACCCCGGGGTGACGAGTTCGAGGGTCTCCTACCCCTCTTCCCTTCCACCAAACCACAGGAAAAGACTTTAGGCTGGCCGCATATTTAGAGTGCCGCCATGCCGCACCGACACTATACGTTTACAAACATCCATGCCTTCTCCGAGATTTGAACACGGATCCTTCGGTACGGCAGTCAACGACGCTAACCGTTATGCCGGCTGGACGGCATGAGATTGTTTTTGTCCTATATATTACGAATACTTGTTTATTATAATGCAAGTGATTAAATTTTATTTTTCTTTCATCTATTTTTATTTTTAAAAGGTTATGCAATTGAAAATAAAATATTTTCATTTAAAATCTAAAACACATACTTTCTCCCAATGCTCCCAATGTGTTAAAGACATAAAAGACATGTTCGCTAAGACTCTATGAAATGCATTTCCATCGAGACAAGTTAGCAGATTCGTGGTTCTGGCTTATCGCCGGCGTTAAATAAAACGACATAAAAAATTGTAAATGTGTAAATAAATTAACTGAAGGCTTAATTTTACTTAGCTTTGGAAAAAAAAATATCCAGATAATTGAGTTCTGAATATCTGGAGTTTGCATAGCTGAAGTTTCACTAAATATCCCTTGCTTAACGTAGGATTTTATTTAATGCAGTAAATTAATTTTTGCAGTTCATTTATGTAAGTGACAAGTGTTTTCGTAAACATGCATTTAAATTTTCTGCGCAAAAACTAACAAGCCTCGAGGATTGTATCCTTTTTTTTAATCGAATGGCGGCACTTGCTTTTTTTTTTCCCTCAGCATTGGCCACTCTTCAGACCAGAGCTGGTGGCTATTTTATTGCGGAGGCACCTAACAGGCAACCACTGCTACCTCCTATGACGGGACAGTTGAGAGCAGAGTCTGAACACCTGTGCGGCTTACTATACTTGTTTAGTCCAAGCTTCGCAACTATCCAGGTCAACACCTCATGGGCCCTATAAGGGCATACATTGATCCTGTATCATATGCACAGGCTTACATAGTTCATAATATATGCTTACATAGTTCGTAATATGTGCTTACATAGTTACATAGTTCATAATATATTCTTACATAGTTCATGACAGACATAGTTCATAGTGCATGCTTATATACAAGTAGTTCATAATACATGCTTACATAGTTCATACTTGCTTACACAGTTCATAATACATTGAGCCTGATAATACATGCTTACATAGTTCATAATAATTTTCATTGGTGATAATACATACATGTTTCATAATATATACAGTACTTAGGCTATGCTGATCTCTATTAAATCTGCAGGTGGAAAAAAAAGAGAGAGAGAGATTGACTGGGATATATTCCCAGTCAATGACGGGACAGAATTCCTATGACGGGACAGGCAAATTTACATCCATGCCTTCTCCGGGATTCGAACGCTAGCTCTTCGGTATCGCATTCGGCTCCGTTAACCACTATACCGTTGGCGCGGCAGGATTTTCACCTAATGGAAATGCCTTTATGTTCCTGAAATTTTAAAAACAATTTAACATTAAAGACGTAAGCCAATTTTAGCATCAGAGGAGCTATTACTCTCTATCCTCACTTTTGCAGTGTATCACTTTTCAAATCAAAAGTCGATATATATATATGTGTGAGTTGTTTGTGTAATACACAGTCCAGTCACATTAATGTGACCACCACGTACTTTCCATGTCAGAGTTAAATAACCAATCACAGAAGGCAGGTGGCAGCACAGTGCAGTTGAGCGTATATAAAGGGTGTGTGAGGGCTTCGGAAAACATTTCAATCGTTGGCGTAATGCAGAAACGAAGCGATTTATCCGACTTCCAAAAGGGCATGATCATTGGCTTTCGGGCCAAGGGTGGAAGCATTTCCGAAACGGCTGAGTTTGTGAACTGTTCGCGTGCCGCCGTGGTAAAAGTGTACCGTGCATGGCAAAATGGGACTGTCCAAAATCAGCGACGTGGCAAATGTGGTGCACCTGACAGAGGCGAACGACGGTTGCGGAGATGCGTTCGGGCAGATAGACGGGCTACCGTTGAGCAACTGACCACCAAAATGAACCAAGGGGCTACCAAAAGTGTCTCCCAAAGTACTATTCAGCGAACATTGCTGCGTCTGGGCCTCCGAAGCAGACGCCTGGTTCGTGCACCTATGCTGACTGCTGTTCATCGACGGCGAAGGCTAGAATTTGCACGCCAGTACAGCAGCTGGACGTCCACTGAGTGGCGACAGGTTGCGTTTTCGGATGAATCGCGTTTTATGCTCCATCGGACAGATGGACGTTGGCGTATAAGGCGTGAAACCTCTGAAAGGAACCACCCTGCAACCATTGCCGGAACGGTCCAAGCTGGAGGCGGGAGCATTATGGTCTGGGGAATGTTTTCCTGGCATTCTCTAGGTTCACTGATCATTGTGGAAGGCACAATGGATCAATACAAGTACGCATCTGTCCTTGCGGACCATGTTCACCCCTACATGCGCATTGTTTTTCCTCAGGATGATGGCATCTTCCAGCAGGACAATGCGAGGTGCCATACAGCTGCCAGTGTACGTGCGTGGTTCGAAGAGCACCAGGATGAGTTTACCGTCCTCCCCTGGCCAGCAAACTCACCTGACTTAAACCCAATCGAGCATCTGTGGGACCATCTCGATCGAGTTGTTCGCGCCATGGATCCTCAACCGCGTAATCTAGCGCAGCTGGCCACGGCATTAGAGTCGGCATGGCTCAACATCCCAGAGAACACCTTCAGGGACCTATGTGACTCTCTTCCTGCACGTCTCGCAGCAGTCCGCTCTGCGAAAGGTGGTTATTCTGGCTTTTGACAGATGGTCACATTAATGTGACTGGACTGTGTATATTAAATGCGCAGTTATGAATCCGGTACTTTTGACTTCTGGCTGTAGACATGGCTGGATGGAAAAGGCAGGAATAAGACGCTGACAAAACTGAATTGAAGAATCACCATCTTTATTTTCACATATCTCAAATCATCTTTTTGGCAGACAAATTACTTTTCAATCATCGTTGAATACAATAATTTTTATATGCACAGGTAAAAAGATGCGACGTCATTTCAGGCAGGAAAGCACAAGCGGCGCAGAGTTGTTTGCATAGCAGAAGTCAGGAAAAAGGAACTTAATTCTTCGCGAAGATGCATATGTGAATCAAAAGTTGTGATTGGTTAATTTTACTTTCAATTACCAGTTACGCTTTTCAAGCAGCATTATATAGCGATAGAAAGAGCTCGAATTTGGAAGAGCAGATGAATTTAGGGGAAAGCACCAAATCTAGAATCATTAATTTTGAGGTCGCCAATTATTTTTTAAAACAGCTATCGTATTTTGTTATATCAAACATATATAGAGAATTTTATGGCGAAGGTTATATATGTATATATATAGATATATTCTCACTGACTTTTTGCTGCATTTAAATTCCATCAATAATGCTAACAACGCGTATAATGATTATAGCTTTTTACAGCACTTTTAACATATATAACGCCTATAACTTAGCCTCACTTTTGCGTCGAATCATTTTTCTGGTGTATCACTTTTGAAACACCGCACGGACGTTACTAACATCGAAAAAAGGTCATGTTGCCGAATGTTTGCTTTTCGAATGATAGCGTAGTTCGCTTATTACGTTTGCAAAGCATATAACGGTTATCACTTATTTTCACTTTTACATTGAATCTCCTTTCAAATAATCCATGGATGCTTGTACCGCTAACAAATATGTTTCCGAAAATTTGCTTTTAGGACAATAGCGTCTATCGCTTATAACGTTTATAACTTATTTTCACTTTTGCATTAAATCGCTTCTGCGGTGTATAAACTCGTGAGTTTAAAAGATGTATATATATATAGTGTTACAAAATTTTTATTTAAAAACATAATTATTTTCGCTCAATTAAAAACATAAGTATTTTCGCTCAATATGCTGCTGAAAATTGATTAGGCAAAAAGTAAGAAATTTGAAACCTATTTTACACGAAGACCAAAAAAAGTGAAATTTAGTACCAGTAAATTTTAATACCAATAAATTCGTAAATTTATAGCATATTTTGAATTTTATTGGCATTGAATTTCACTTTTTTGGGTCTTTGTGTAAAACAGGTTCTAAATTTCTTACTCATTGTCTTTACAAGACGGTCTAAAAATCTTCTAGTGACTTTAAAACCTGAATTCCTTCAGATTTTTCTGCTAAAATCGAAGATTTAATTTATGCTGATAAGAAATTAAAACCGTTCAAATGATTCTTCACAGTTTTTTTTTCTGACAGCAAATATTACGCTAATTTATTGCAGGTACATAGTTATCAAAAACATTTACTTTGCAATCATTTTTATATTTTTCTGAAAAGTGTAGTATATTTACCAAATTATTAATCGATTATAGGTGAAGAGTAATTTAAATCTTGGATTATCACATTGTCGAATGCGATTTTGATAAACGCAATAATAAGGAAAAATTATGTAATCACGTTAATCGATATCTGCACTGTGTATTCCTTTAAACAGTCACTTTTAAAGATCAACTGCTGTGAACTATAATGCTTTTTAATCGCTTCACTTTGCTTCGCAAGAACTCAGGTAGTGAGGGCTCCCACGTGCGAGTTTTCCCCGTCCCTTCTCTCCATTCTTGTGGGAGTGAGCGAACTAGGAATCATTTCTGGTCTAGAAAATTAAATTAGAAATGGGGGGGAGAACGAGGGTTGGCAGGGAAGTAAACGTGCGGGAATAAATTGCGAGTAAAAGAAGAAGGGGGTGCGGTATGTTAAATTGGGACAAATGGATTTGTTTTCTTTTCCTCGGTGATTATTCAAAACGGAACTGAGATTAAATGACATGCGCCCAGAATTATCCCTTCCTCTGGATCTCCGTGCATAAAAATGTTTCCAAGCATTCATTTGGAAAGTTTTTGATTGATGATGGAAAACGCAATTCTTAGTCCTTCTGCCATCGTCCCTTATGAAAAATACGGAATCCTTCCGGTTACGGTTAAAATGGGATTTGTTTGGGGATTCCCACCTTATCCTTTAAGTCTCCATGGCGCAAAGATGTATGTAGATGGAGAAAAAAGAGCGTTTTCTCGAAAGAGGTGACGTTCTTTTGTCTGCTGCGTTTAAGTCATACTAAATGTGTGGTGGGAAGACACTGCCACCATTTGTTTAATCTGCAAAATATAATTTAAAGTTTTCTCACCAGCATTATTAGATTCTAATGTTTTCTTTGTGGACCTGTTTTCGAGAGTTATGACAGTTTTCTGTTTTCTAATCTATAGAGGATATAATAAAAGTTTAAAATTATCATTCTTTTGTTTGCAAGTAGTTTCAGAACACAATAGAATTTAAGTTGCGTTGCAGATTTTTTAAATTTTTTCAATAGTTAAGACTATTATTTTAATAAACAAAGAGCAACTAAATCATGAAATACAAAAAACTAGAAAAATCTGCAAGTATGTTGTTTAAATAATGAAGCAAGCATTTTAATTTTAACTTGTTCGGGATTTGTTTCAGAATACGATCTGTATAAGAGGTTTTACACGTATTTCACTTAATTGCCGTGCTTAAATGGTCCAAACTTAATAGCAATTAATTTGTTATCACAATCCTTTCTACATATTTTGTGAACATAGAAATATAATTGCACTGCTTTAGTACAGGAGAAGATATATTCGTTTGGGCTATAATTTTGTTTTATTTCGTTTTACAAAAAATTGCTGAAATTTTCTCATCCAATAATGAGATTAATAAATTAGAACCATAAAGCTATTATTATTATGTTAGAAAAAACACATGATTCAGCACAGATTTTATAACAGTGTTAATTTTCTTTTGAGGAAAAATAAGATTACCTGTTTGGCAACAGCAACTTTGAAAAATACATCTTCAGATCTACAGTTATAAGGCATTTCTCCTGCCTTCTTGGTATGCCTTCGTGGTGTAGTTGTCAGCACGCTCGACGTGTATCCAAGAGGTCCGTGGTTCAAGTCCCGGCGAGGGCACTACTCATTTTTTATCTCTCCTGCTTCAAAAAAAAAATGCCTAATGACTTTACAGTGGCGCCCAAACTAAAAACGGTGGTGGATGATGATTCTCCGGACTTGGCGATTGGGTCCCATAATCCCCAGTCGCCCTTTAAAAGGGGGAGTATACAAGTTATTTCTCCCCCCCCCGTCTTGGCATGCCTACGTGGTGTAGTGGTCCTCACGCTCGACGCGTATTCGAGAGGTACGTGGTTCAAGTCCCGGCGAAGGCATTGCTCATTTTTCATCTCTCCTGCTTCAGAAAAATGCCTAACGACTCTACACAATTAGCGTCTCGCTGTTAAAATTTGCGATTAGAGATAAGTTCCTCACCCTTTAAAAATTTTCGCCTCGTTTGACAAAATTAAGTGATTAGTTTGTAAATTTATGTTTTACTAACATTTATCGTTCTTTACTATTTATAAACTATTATTTAAGTATAATTTATTACTAAAGAAAGTTATGAAAATTTATTTAATTGTTTAAATTTCTAATTTATTTAAATATTATTATGTAAATGCTAATAAGATTATTAATTTGTGGACTGAATTTGCCCATTTTTATGTTATCACTATGTTTATATATCAAGCTCATGCTGTATTTGACAATGACTAAATTGCTACATTAAATAACTGAACTGCTTCTGTTGTGTTGAAAGAACTAGAACACTGTAAAGAATAAATCCAGTTCCAGCATATTTGATCCATCCATGGAGCGAAAAAATAACATCTATTCTTTCGCAAATTAGCTTCTAAAAACATTGAAATTTTCCTTGTAATTACTAAATACAAAATACGTCGTCAGATGAGTTTAGATGAGAGAGAGAGAAAACTGATGATTACACATCCTCGTTAACGGACTTTTTTTTCTCTTCTTTTCCGCTTATTTATTTACTCTCTCTTCTGCTCTTATAGAGAGAGACAGAACCAACCTTAATTGAAAGCTCGTAAACGCTATTAAAGGCGCAACGGGATGTGTCTAACGTTACGTACGGTATTATGGAGAGCTGGTAATCATGATGATCTTGTTCCCGGGGTGGATCGACTTGATTAAGAGGACTTAATCTGTTGCATCGGTAATCTGTGTGCCAGAAGACTTCATTTAATCTGGTAACGATTCCTTCCACTGATGTAGCTCATTGGTGATTTGTGCTTTGATGGTGGCCATACACACGCATCTTTAGGCTTAATTTAACTCTCAAGCAGGAAGATAAGGAAATTTTCTTGATTATTGTTTTAATATGCAAGTGTTAGTCGAGTGGTTGTTTCCGTTCTTTGGCTAGCAAGTCGAGTGGCTGTTTTTGTTCTTGCAAGCTGCGCTCGTCTTTTGGTTCAGTCGAAGCAAAGCATGATTTTGGATGTCTTGAAAGGCAAACTGAAATCCACTTTCTCTTTCTATCTCGTATGTACGTGTTATATTGAAGAAATGTTAAAATGTTTTCTTACCCCTATGTTGAAATATTTCTCTTAGCATGATTTTTCGACGATTTTAATCGTTAATTATTAATTATAGAAAATGTGTCGCTAATCACTTTCAAGGTAACCTCCATCGCAGCACACATACTTAAAACATATTAAATAAACTCCTGAAACATATTAAATATACTCCTGAAATCCCTGGAAACTGGCGTGAAATTTCTGGAAAGATTCGCAGAATTCTTCTTTTGCTGTCATATACTGATTGTTGCCTCGTTTTGGACAACTTGTATTACCTAAATATGTTGACCCCCCAGAACCATCTTGATAAGACAGGATATCGGAATCGTATGACAAAAAATATGCAAAGTTTGTATCATGAATGTTGTCTGCTTCTTATCAAAGAATCTCAAGCGTCTTTGCTTAAGAGCTCTGCTCAGAATGCGACATCGTACAAGGCATGGTCGGAAAATGCTTTAAATTCCTTTGCTCTAGAGCACGAATATATTGCAGCATATAACGTTATTTCATGCATTTCTTCTGAAAGAATCTACTAATGCCTTTTGAGAGACGAATTCAAGCATTTGAAGTTTCACTATTATAACGTCGAGAACATTTTCAATGCAGGAATAAATGCACCTCAGTATCTATGTCCAGAAGTGCATGATAACTGTTACGCAAAATTCGGCGGTTGCGCCTGTATGTAAGCTTTCCGGCATAGCACTAGGGTTGCCATTGCACTAGGGTTGTATGGTAGGGTTGCCAGATTGGCGACTTTATTGCCCATTTGGCGACCAAATTGGCGATATCCCATGGTCCAATCGGGAAGCTTCTAGAATAACTTCCTGTCGAGATATTTCTCGAAACGTGTGGAACTTAAAGGAAAGCTATATAAACCCTTGCGTTTCTGAGAGCAGGCAGGTTGCGAGTAGTGTGATTAGTTGTGAAGAGATTGTGAAAGAGTGATTAGTTACGAGAATCGCTGCTTACTGTGAGTGCTAAGCTACACGAGAGTTTTGTGAACGGAAAGCGATCGAGATAGTGCTTTGCCGTGAAGCTACCTTTACAGTATAGCTTGACAGTGTATTGGTGATTGTTCCACGGTGTTTATTAGAAGTTTAGTGTTGCCGTGAAGCTACCTTTACAGTTACAGCTTGAAGCTGTGTTGCTGATAAGGAAATTTTGGAACTGTGCTGTAAATAGTGATTCTTGTAAATAAATTGTGCTTTTTATTGTTCTGCATCGTGTTTTCATCGGATACTCTCAAATCCACGAACCCGTATAACGCAACATAACTAATTTAATGAGGCTTTTTATCAAAGGGTTTATTTTATCAAAGAGAGAGTTTATTAAATTTTACAACTGCTACTTTCAGTGGCAGCCAGCCAGCTATTTCCTTTTGTTAATAAAAATATGCTCATTTATCATCAGTCTGATTGTATTCATCACTTTCTGGATACTTTTGTTCTAGCAAAGGATAGTTAGCTATTATTAAGAGGATTCTATAGCAAGTGTAATATACTGCAACATGAATAATAATCAAATGTAAAAAATTCGTATACTATCCCTTTATTTCTGTATTTAGCCGCCCTGCTGGCATAGTTATAAGGAATCTAGATGCCATAGCTTCGGGATCAGGTTCGATTCCTGAGAAAGCATGGATATTTGAAAGAACACAGTGTCTTTGCAGCCTAGCGGAACTTAAAGTATTGTTGAGCTGGAATTCCTTTCGAGAAGTTTGATGGCGGGGAGAGAAGGGTGGAATGTCCCCTGGAGTGTACTTCATCAAAAATGAGACGAAACTTGCCCTTTCTCGTGGGTGCAAATCAGTTGCCCTCTGTGGTGTTCCTTGGGGAATGGTCTCGATGATGAGAATAGCTAAATGACAGATAGGTTTGGGTTATTCCTTATTAATGCATTAAGTTGCAAGTTCAGGCCATTTGAAACAACAGCAGTAACATGTTCTGTTACTTTATTAAATATACGGTCAACACTATATTTATTACATCTTGTTCTGTAATTCTTTAGATCCCAAGGTCTCTGAAATTCTTTTGAACATATGATATTAACATATTGTGCTGTATGGACCGTATTTTTTATGTTGTGCGGCGCGTTTTTAATTTAAATGAGCAGGGAGCAGGGAGAGCTTCTGATCATGGAATGATGTTGAGCTGGTATTTCTTTCATTTACACCTATACTTATATTTCCAAATTAATCAAATTAACTTTCTCTCAGAGAATTTATAATCGTATGTAATTATTATATACAATCCAACTGCAGATATGGGAGTTAAATGGGATCACAGCTCGTTTGAGTATCTGAAAAGTACAGATTGGGCACATGCAAAAGATTTTTAAAAATTAATAAATAAAAATAAAAAACAAATATATTTTTTACAATACTGAACAATAAAATTATTTGCTACAATATACAGCAGTCTTTTAACTCAAATGAAGCAACAAATTAATTTGATTCACGATAAGTTTTAATACAAAACACATAATCGTATTTTATTTTTAGTGAATTAATATTAAACAAAATAGTTCTTTAACCATCTGTATTTGCTTCAAGCAAATCATACATCTTTTTTATAATCAATTAAAAATTAAACTGAGACATTATTTTAATGACCTAATAATAAAGTAAGAAAAACTGCCATATAGCATTCATTGATTCCTAGAATAATCAAAGAACAGTGAACCTATAAAAAATGTGGAATTACTTTTTCCAATAATATTTATAGGTTATCGAACATTGCAGACCGATATGTATATCTCGCACGCTCATCTAAGTTCATTAAAATAACTACCTTAAAAATATGTTGCATTGTTTATTTTTCTGCTGCTTCAAAATCCTTTAAATATATCAACAACAAAAAGTTAAATTCACTTTGCCTAGAAAGTAGAAGAAGGGTGGATGCGGAAAATTGGAGTTTTGCGGATCTGAGTACAGACTTAGAGTTCTACTTTATTCCTGCGTTAAACATAAGAGAATATTATGTCTTATCTTTCCACCGCCAAAAGTTTCTTTTTAGTCCAAAGGGGCTTTGTCCCTGAAGGACTATGGTTTTCGTTTTGCGATTTTGCGTCGAATCGCTCTGAATGTCCGTTTCACCTTTCAAACTGTTGCCACCAAATATTATCGCCCTGTATTATATTTAAAGAAATTAAATAATGAAGAATCTGCATAAATGTATGTGTGTGTTCTCTCCTTGTGATAAAACAACGTACCTAGAGCCATCAAATTTTGAATATTGAACGTTTCCACCCGAATATGGGCATCTGGAAGCCCAAATTTGAAATTTGAAATTTGTTTTATTTATTTTTTTGATATTTTAAGAAAGTCTTTTAATCATAACTTATTTTTGAATATGAAAAGCGAATGGACGTTTAATTATCCTACGAATTATCTTTGGGATCTTGTTCTTTATTTTGAAAAATTTAATTTCCTGATAAAACGAAATCTCGTAATTGTAATTATTCTTGAAGGTTTCAATCTGATTAACTTTTGAATTTCCTTTTCCAAAACGCACTGCAGCTAAATTATTGTTAAAACATTAAATAATCAAATTATAGTAATAATAATCGTTATAGTATATTTTAGACCAAAGGGTGTTAGCCAGGAAGGGCTATTAATTTCATTTTGGCATTTTGCGCTGAAAACTTTAAATGTCGGTTCACTTTTAAAATTTTTGCCATCAAATATTACAGCCCTGTATTATATTTAAAGAAGTTGAATAACGAAGAATCTGCATAAATGTATATATGTTTCTCGCATTATGATAAAACGACTGTAACTAGAACCATCAAATTTTGAATAACATACGTTTCAACCCGAATATGGGCATCTGGAGGTTTAAATCTGGAATTTGTTTTATTGTCTATTTCATATTTTGTAAAACTTTAATAAATTTTTGTTTAATAAACTCAACGATTTTAAAGCCAGCAATAGGAACACTGTACTGAAAAAAAAAGAAAAAAAATATCTCCAGTGAGCGAGACTGTGTGGCGGAAATTCTAAAGGTAATGCTCGTTTTAAAATTATTTTTGCGGTATTGCTGTTGAACTGAATTTTATGGTTTAAGTGCGAAGAACATGATATTTAATAAATAAAGGTAACCCAAAAAACATTTAAAAACGCCCCTTTGGGCGTAATGTAAAATCTGAAAACTTTCAGATTTTTTTTTCTTTTTATTGTTATTAATATTTTACGCAGTGTAATCAAAGAACTATTTTGCACCTTCTTACAAATTTTAAAATGTATTGTCCATTTCTTCAACAGTTTAATCTGCTAGATTATATATTAAATCTGTTAATCTGTTAGATTAAAAGCAAAAGTGAAGTAATCTTATGATATCTCACATTTAATGCTTTGTTTTCTATTTCTGTTTTAAAATCAGGGCTTAATATAGCGGCAGCCCTGCTCCGGTAATTTTCAGTTTTTAAGTGAAACTCTAATTCTACTCGGAGAAGCCAATATTTTATTATTTAATTATGTGTCGTAAATTAATTTACTTTATTATTTTTAACATTATATTTAACATTTTACTTTTTAAATTTAATTTTACTCGTTTAATTTACGTTCGTCGATTAGACTCCGTTACCTCTAATTTTAGAAATTATGCCCTGCATATAACGAACCTTTCCGATATTCTTTTCCACTTGATGTAGGAGAACAATATATAAAATTCTTGTAGGTCTTCTTCATTAATTGCTATATCTAGTATGTTTCTTATTTCTATAGCATTTTCCTTGTTTAAGGAATTAGGTTTTACCTTTCTTGTAACAGCGTGCAGTTAAAGTGAGGTTCAGTTTTTCCCGATAGATGGCTCTATCAGATTACTGTTTCACTCACGTCAAAATTTTCGCACGATAAATGAAAAAAAGCATTTGCGGCAGCGTAAAATATTTCTTTGTTTCACTATCCAAAGAAAAAATATAAAACTTTTGTTAGTGCCTAAAACAAGATTACTTTTGAATAAGACCATAGAGTGTAAGATAGTTGTAACTCATTTAAATTATTAAGCATATTTTCAGCAATGAATAATTGTTTTATTTCAGTACGACAAAATACACGAGAGCTATCACATGATAAATAGTAAATGATTTAAAAATACAGATCCGTTTGCAGATCCGTTTCTATATATGTGTTCATCGAGTAATAGAGATGAATTCGCGCTTGTGTATACAATGCAAAGTGTCCAGTCATTTGATAACCAAAATAATAAATAAAAGGAAAATCTGAAAGGTTTCAGATTTTAAATTACACCCAAAGGGGCGTTTTTTTAAACATTTTGTGTGTTACTTTTATTTGTTAAATATCATTTTCTTCTCACTTAAACCATAAAATTCAGTTCAAAAGAAATATCGCAATATAATTTTAAAATAAGCAATACACAGTCTTGCAAGCTGGAGATAAAAGCGTTTTTTCTGTACAACGTTGCCATTGCTCGCTTTGAAATCTTTGAGTTTGTTAAAATCAAAAATTCGCTTTGCAAAAGTTTTACAAAATATGAAATTGGTAATAAAACAAATTCCAGATTTGAAATGTGGACTTCCAGATGCCCATCTTCGAGTGGAAACGTTCAATATCCAAAATTTTATAGATCTAGTTGCCGTTGTTTTATCACAGTGCGAGAAACATACATACATTTATGCAGATTCTTCATTATTTAATTTCTTTAAATATAATACAGGGCGATAATATTTGGTGGCAACAGTTTGAAAAAGGAAACAACGCTTTTAGAGAATCAACGCAAAATGCCAAAATGAAATTAATAGTCTTTCTAGGCAAATTGCCCCTTTGGACTAATAAAAAAGCAAATAATAATAATTATTATTATAGACAGACACTCTACCTCAGTAACTCTATCTCTGCACTTTAATATTCATCAATGATAACCATTTCATATCATATCACCGTAATTCTTATAGTTATATTTAATTCTAATTATAATTTTTCATAGCTGTGTATAATAAATTACACTTTTAAAACAAAAAGGATTTAAAAATGTCCTTTTTAATAGCATACCCTTTTCGTATAGCGCTGAATAATATAAAAAATAAAGTAAGTATATTTAGTCCTAGTTTGTGTAGGAATTAAATCAAAATATGATCCTATTAAACTGACAAGCGAGTTATCGTAAAAGTTTAAATAATAATAATTTGGTAAAATACAAGAAAGATAAAAATTACTACATTAATTTTTCAAGCACTTTTAACAATCTTAATTTTTCTTGCTTTAAACAAAGCAAAATCACTAGTAATTTTTCAAAATCTATTTGATTACTTAATTCATGTCTTATAGGCAGAATAGCCGTGTTTGAAAGTTTTTCTTAACCAAGTGAGGATGTCACATAAATTGTTATTATTTTAAGTTTGTTGAAGCTTATTCGCCACTATTAACAGTAACTGGCTATGTTTAAAATATTTCTAATTCTGCTTCCGAATTCTGATACGATTGAACTAAATTTTTGAATTATTTTTAAAAGGTTTAAGTTTGTAGCTGCTTTAGTGTCTGGACTTATTGAAATAGCGTGGTTTTTAAAATTAGATATTTCATACTAAATTTCTTCATCATTTATAGCATTCGCGTTTTTAATTAAGTTAGAAGCTGTTGCTTTTAAATTGCGTAAATCCAGTGACATTAATTTTTCACTAAATACTAGAAAACGAACATTGTAACATATTTCCTTTAATTTTTCGTATCTTCATTTTAATTGCGAGATTGAAACTTCTAACACTTCTTAAATTTCTACTATGAAAAAATTCCCTTTTTTTTTTTATTAACTGTTTCTGGAAAATCTGATTTATTAACCTTTCTTTTCCGTTTCTGTTCAAATTCAGTTTATATGTTTGGCTCCATAGAAATTTTTTTTACATTTCTCAAGAATTTGTATGGAAATATTTTCTTTCAATAAAGAAAGATGCAATCCTCTGTTAAGCATGCGGCCTTAAAAGTTTTAAACCGTTTTGCTTCAAACTGCTTATTATTTTCATTTCACTGAAATAATTAATCATTTGATGCCATACGCTTTAATAGCAAACGTACTTTTGGTATTTGTAGATATTTATTCCTTAAAAGCGGGTCCACCAGTGGCCGAGCGGAAATGTCGCTGAACATATAGGTAATTCAATCGGCACTCGATTTCGGGCGAACCGGCTGGCCGCATGGGCGTTTCCTTAGTTTTCCCCATGTATATGATGTATACAAGCCAGTTTCCCTTAAAAAGTCCTCCACGAAGGCATCTCTTCTCTTAGAAGATATCTCTTGTCTGCTTTGCCATAATTAGGAAACTTTAGAGCGTTTGTTTTTGATGTTCATCGCATATCCGTGTTACTTTGAAAACAATGTTATAAAAGGTAAGAATGGCCGATTTAATTTATCGATGGCTAATAGGAAAATTCTGGCACATATATAATAATGTTGCCAGATATAAAATAATAATTTATGTTAATGATTAAGGATAAAATAATTGTTATATAAAATAATTTTGCCACATATATAAAATTGTTTACAGGGTGTTATTCTACAGGAAAAATCCTATATATACGAGCTGCGATTTCGTAACAAACGTTTTACAATACGTCGTTTCTGCCACAATTAATTTATTAAAATTCGAAATCCGTAACAACTCTTAAGTTACGCAAATAATCCTACCTAAACTAAACATGATTTTCTATTCTAAATTGTTTCCATCGGTGGTTCGAAACTTGTTAACGAATTTTGTAGTTTTGTTATTTGTCTTTTCTTCATAACACACACAGATCAAGTTGACTGGAATCCAGATCCACAAAAGTAGCCTGATTTCTTTATGCTCCGGTTTACAAAAGTATCTTGTCTATAAAAAATAAAATCATGTGACATTTTTCGAGTTCAGCTACGGTCATTAAAACAATAACGTCCAAAATGTTGCAGAACACACAAAGAGACTAATCAAATATGATATCTAAAACTATATGTAACATAAAAGGAGTATTTGTTGAATTGCTTTGAAATTTCGTATGTATACCAAACAGCTGTTTGACTTGTAGATAGCTTGAAATATTAAAATGCAACTAGAATCTTCTCTAAATCATTTATCTAATCCATCCCTTGAATGCACTCAATAATTTATGACAATTTTGTATAATAAAACTAAATTAATGTGTGTACTTACGTTGATAGCATTTATTAATAGGTAAATGCTTTAGAACACTTACGAGAAGGCTCATAAACATTATGTAAATTTTGTAAAAAATTTCACTCTCTTTTAGCAAAATTCACTGCTTAAATTGTTGAGCACGTTTCAAATGGCAAACTATCTTCGCTACGGCACATAATTAATCATGACAGGCACCAAGGTCACGAAAGTGCTGCTGGGAATTGCTGACCTAAAGAAGATCAGCGTAAATCAAGTTTAATCGACGCAAAAAAAGGGGAGAGATCGAGAAAGAGAGACTGAGAGCAAAGACTGAAATTAACATTACTTAAATACACATTTTTTGCGTAGAATGATTCCTAGAATAAATAGAATTGAACACGGGATTGTTACTAATTCCTCTTTTTGATAGAAATTTAGATTTTAAGTTTTAGAAGAATATTGATAAAAGATGGAATTAATTTTTACTGGTACAGTTCTAATGATAAAAGTCGTACCGTAATTCAGTCGGTGACTGTAAGCATCGCATTAATCCAGTGACTTTTCGAGACTGATTTTATTTCATAAAACGGACTTGCCTAGGCCGTCTAATAATACGTACACAAAGAAACTAAAAGTTTGTGCTTCAACTAATACACTACTCGACATTGAAAATACACCACCAAGAAGGCGTGGTCAGAAAGTGATGAAATTTGGAAAAAAGACAGAGACAGCAAGCAGCAATAAGTGGTCTTTATTTCAAAATGATAGTCAGAATACAGAGCGAGAACGGCGTCGGCTCAGTAGGATGTAGGACCACCGCGGACAGCGATGCCCGAAGAAAGACGTCTAGGCAGAGTCAATAAGAGTGCGGATGGTGTCCTGAGGGATGGCTCTCCATTCCCTTTCAACCATTTGCCACAGTTCGTCTTCTGAACAAGGCAGGTGCAGAGTCTGCAAACGGCGCCCAATCACATCCCACACATGTTCGATTGGTGACAGGTCAGGAGAGTACGGTGGCCAGGGAATGATCTGTATACCTTGCAGAGTGTGTTTACAGATGCGAACACTGTGTGGTCGGGCGTTATCCTGCTGAAAAATCGCATTAGGCAGCCCCTGAAGGTAGGGAATTGCTACAGGCCGCAGTACATTATCCAAGTATCGTTGGGCCATCATACTGCCCTGAATACGAACTAGAGGTGACTTGGAATCGTAGGCAATAGCGCCCAAAACCATTATGCCGCGTTGTCGCGCGGTGGGGCATTCCACAGTTACTGGCGGATTAGATCTGTCTCCACGTCGACGCCACACACGTATGCGGCGACTGTCACTGAATAAACAGAAGTGTGACTCATCTGAGAACACGACGTTTCGCCATCTGTCATCCACATCGCTCCAGTCCGGCACCATTCTAAACGTTGGCGTCTATGCTGTGGGGTCAATGGCAGTCTTCTTAACGGACGCCGTGAGTGCAGACCACGTTCAACCAATCGACGGGAAATGGTTCTCGTCGACACGGGAACATCCAAGGCATCTTGCACATGTTGCAGAATCGCGGTACAAGTGACTTGCGGGATCGCCACAGCTTGTCGGCGGATGCGTCGATCCACGCGTGCTGACGTCACTCTGGCTGCAGCTGCACTCCTCCTTCTTCCCACATTCCCTTGTTCCAACCATGTTCGCCATAGCCGATGCACCGTGCTCGCATCTATGTGAGTATCAGCTGCGATTTGACATGCGACATGCGACCGGGGACGTGGGCACCACCCCTTTACCGTCGGTTAATTGGTGCAGCGCCACGTCCACCAATATCTAGAGTTGAACCTTGAATCTTTCAAAAGAGCAATTACATGGCCATACAAGGGCTGTTTATATTTAGTATTACATTCATGTTTGCTGGTTAACATATTCTATGGATAACATGATTTACAGAGTTTACCTCTCATTTCCGACATACAATGCATATGCATTACCTGAATTACATTAAACTTACATTGCGTGTGATTACTTTTGTGTACAGTTACAGTTTTTAGCTGTACATTTCAATAAATATACCTACATTACTTTTAGATTGCATATAAATATAGTATTACATGACATAATAAATACAATATAAATGACATTATAAATACAATATTACATGTGCCTTACATTACATTATTTTTATACATACATAGTCAGACACGCCTGCTTCACATATTACTTAATTTTACCTACACTGCTTAACTTTAGGTCACATATACTTGCAGTTACATACAGATACGTGCAGATACATTCTGATTAATTTATAGATACAAATATTTACAAACATAATAGTCTTACAGGTTACTTACATTACATGTTATTTGGGTACTTATTGCATAATTTTCCAGTACATGAAATAGACATTCCTATATATACATTGCATTTTGTTAGACATCCTATATCCCTTATTCATAATACAAAACATATATGTTACCCATGCATTTTTATTAGACATTTCTGCATTTATATTGCATTACTTTAAATTGCATTACTTACTAATACATAGCTTACTGATACACAAAAATATTTACTTATTTACATATATTACACTCCCTTACATTACATTGCATACAGATATGTGCAAATTCATACATTCGTTATGCCTACATTACATATCAGACTTACATTGCATGTCATTATGTTACATTGTATTATTTTTTGGACTTACGGTTTAATTTCCTGAAATTTATTTACACAGTACATGAACATTGTTAAATGCAACTGACTTTCCAGGTATGAATACAAACAGTCTTTATACTGTGAGTTTCTAGTTTGCATTATAGATTCTTACAATTCACTTGAATGACAGTTTTCCTACATTGCAATATATGCCTTTTTTTAAAATGCTTAAGGTGTTACATGCTGGGTTGTGCTATGGCTGACACAAGTCTGTATCTAAGTCGGACAGTCTGTCCATCAACTGTACCAGCTTTTTAATAAAGTGCCGCTGTTTTATCATATATTTACAGAACGGCTGGCGATTTGTTTCAGGGAGATTGATATGCAGTCCTTCTGTTAATGGGCATGACGTCAGATAGTGCTCTGGTGAGCCTGAGTCGCCGCATGCACATTGACTTGTGTGACTTATGCCACGCTTGAAGAAATATTCCGGGTAGGGTCCATGCCCGGAAATGAACCTTACCAACTGTGCGTTCGCTACATTTCGGCTAGTGTCCACATAGCCGATGAAGTAGTGGGTCCTTCTCCCTGTGGTACTTTGGTCCCATTCGTTCTGCCACATGCCAGTGGCCCTTAGGCGTAGTGTCTTCTTTAAATACGAATGCGGCCATGGGATGATAATTGGTGCATCAGGCGGGTCAGTTGTTGCCTCTTTGGCGAGTTGGTCGGCAAGCTCATTGCCATAGTGGCCAACATGAGCCTTTATCCACTCTAATTTTGTGCGGTAATGGGGGTTGATTCTAAGATCTCTCTGGATTCCCTGTATGATCTCCGAGGGATGATCTGCATTCCAAATGGCATATAACGATGATAAGCTGTCCGTTTTAATGGCGGCATGGCTATGCTGGTGCGAGTGCAGGTAGCGAATCGCTTGTGCAATTGCCACTGCTTCGCTTTGAAAGACACTGTTACGTTGTCTTAACTGTCCCTTCCATTTCTCGATTGCGTTGTCTTGTTTCGTGACGACATAGGCACATCCCACTCTTTCGTCCAATCTAGACCCGTCTGTATAGATGGTCATTTCCCTCGAGTGATGAGTTGCAGTGGGATTAATTGAGATAAATATCCCTTTGCCTTTCTCTGCCGGGTGGACGTCAAGAGGGCAGAAGTTTGTTTCGTACTCATCCGGACAGTATGTTTCATCGTCAAAAGTAACTGCCTTCTTAAGTTGCAAAATGTGTTGGCGTACTGCCTCCTCCTCAACGCGGATGTGCAGGGGAAGGAGACCAGCAAGTACGTTGATGGCATCGGTGGAGGTGGTGCGGTAGGCCCGTGTGATTCCCAATGCGAATGGTCGTTGTATGCTGTTAAGATGTATGACCTTCCTTCCTTGCATTGGGTAGGCTCATACTGCGGCAGCATACGTCACTATCTTCTCAATGACTGTCGTGTATAATACCTTTTGAATATGGGGGTTAAGTCCCCATTTGTGACCATAAAAGAGTTTCATTTGTTTGGCTATGGCTGCCGTCCGGAGTTTGAGATCCTGCACGTGAGGGATCCAGGTCATCTTATGATCAAAAGTGACCTCTAAATATCTTAGCTGGTCCACTATCTGCAGGCGTTGGTTGTTAATCTTTATGGTGGGGCGTCTTACTACGGATCCTCCTTTTTTCGGAATTAAAAGGACTTTTGACTTATGCTCTGCAATTGTGAGCTTAAGTTTGGTACACTGATCATGAAAGATCGAGCAAACTTCATTGCAATTTTTCTGTAATTTTTCTCGCGTGGTACCCTTTACGATGAGCGCCGCGTCATCCGCGTATGCAATGATTTTAGTGTGCGCCGGCCACGTTGCTGTCAGTACTTCATTGAACGTTAAGTTCCATAAATGCGGCCCGGCACACGATCCTTGCGGATATCCTCTAGTTTGCACCTTTTCAATAATGCCTGCATTATGCACCGCTAATAGCTTCCGATCCTGCAGGTAGTTGCTTATTATACTATATATGTTACTTGAGCAATTGGCCCTTCGTAATGCCTGCTTGATAGCCGACCACCACAGCGTATCGAAAGCATTCTTTAGGTCTATGCTGACCATAGCCGTGTGGTGGCCGCTGTGTCTATCTTCCAGAATTGCCTCCTTTATATCATGGAGGGCATGCACCGTCGAGGAACCAGTCCTGAAGCCATATTGGCTGCTGCTGAGATGCAAGTGGTGGCGCAGTCTGTTCCTTATTAGCTTCTCCAACACCTTCCCCATCGCCGGCAAAAGGCAGATGGGTATGAATGATGAGGCTTCTGAAGGATCTCTGTTTTTCTTGAGAAATAATAATACTTGCCCTATTTTGCATGGTGTTGGAAAAAGTCCTACTGACAGAAGCTTATTAAAATAGCTTACAAAAATGTAGGATATGCCTTTATGGTAGCTTTTACGATTGTGTAGTCCATGCCGTCTGTTCCGGGGGCTTTCTTTCGCGGCAGACTTGCCAGCACTCTTTGAAGTTCTTGAAGAGTGAATTCCGGATCTGCTTCTGTATCTATACTATTTGCATCTGCTCGAAGGGAAGCTTGTTCGGCGGTGTCTTGTTCTGCATCGTGCTGCGATTTGACATATGGACCAACCCGCCGTTCTCAGTCCGATCACCATACCCCTCGTAAAATCATGTATCTGCTGGAAGTGCCTTCGTTGACGGCGGCCTGGTATTCTTTCCTGTTACACGTATCCTCCGGGACAAAAAACAACTTTCTTCGATAATTCGTCTGGCAGAAATAACGACACGAATATTGCCCATTCTGAACGTTCCTTCCCTTATATCTTACTTCACGTGCGTCGGAGAGCTGCGCATGTCACATCATTCACATAACTCAGTGACGTGCGTCTACTCTAAAATTTGCATAAATTTCTGACCTCTCCTTCTTGGTGTTGCATTTTTAATGTCGAGCAGTGTAAGTTATTATAGCAAAGCGCTTCAGAAATCCCTGCTCGTCTTGAGATGCCTGGTACTCCTGTTATACATATAGTGACTTATATTTGTTTCCAGAGACTTATATTATTGAAATTGATGTGCACAGATCTTGTATTAAATATTGAAAACGTAAGACTCCAATTTTTTTCTAATATATTATTTTTTCTCTAGTTGAAACTTTGCTTGGTAAAATAACTTATTAAAAAAGTATTAATCGGTAACTCACATAATAATTCGAACACGTTGAAGTTTTGTTGGGATTTTCAGCGGGGGATGTTTATAGTCATAACGTTTTGTTTTTAATGAAAATATATCACAAGAATTATCTGGAGTTGGAAATTTCTTAATACCAAATAAAAATATATTGTGTTGCGAGAAATGAGGACTCGGTACGGTGCAGAAGTAAGAAGTCACTAACTCGTTTGGATTTAATTCAATGAATAGCCTTTCACTTCGACTAAACGAGGGGAAAATTGCGTGTTCAGATCTGATGTGCGTTAAAATATAAACCTATAATTTCTTTTATTCCACAATGATGATGAGAGTCATTCAAATACAGTATTTCACTTAGCATGATCTTCATACTAGCATGGTCAACTCTGCAAAATCTAACGTTGTTAAGCAACAGAATCTGAACTTAAACACACTAACTCTAGTTACAGAAACTTGTAATAATTACTCAATTCCATTTTATTTATTTACTAGCGGAAGTACTCTATGCCAGTTAAGTCAGACTGAGGGCAATGTATCTAACAGCAGAGGGAATGATACCGCTGTAATCCTTCTCTAATAACGATGCAAATACCATTCATAGTCATACATTTTTCAGTCTGATGCGATATGGAACCCATATAAAAAATTTCGATAGAAAAATAAACTAATTCTGTCATTATATCATCAACAATGGCACGCAGTTCGAAATAAAGCATTTTTATCTCCAACGCGCGAGACTGTTGCTACTCGGAAAAATGAGTGCGAAAATTAGTGTTTTCAGTCTTTTTAATTAATATCTCGGCTGATTAAAGTCGTACGAAGAGGGGAACGGTCGAAATGGCTTCCCACGAATTTTTGGAATCGAGAATAATGTATTTAATGTTTGGGAATGTTATTTTTATTTCGTTGTAAAACTTAGAAATTTTTTATTAACAAATTCTACGATTTGAATACGAGCTTTGGCAAAACTTATCGAAATAAAGCAGATTTTTATCTCCAGCGGGCGAGACTGTTGCAACTCGGAAAAATGAAGGCGAAAATTAGCGTTTTCAGAATTTTAATCAATACCTCGGATTTTAGCTAATTTTTTTTGGAAAAATATGGGCATCGACCTTTCTCGGGACCCAGAAAAGAATTGCAGTTTGGTGAAGATAGCTATAGTAGTGACTGAGTTAATTGCGAATAAACACACACAAACAAATAGACATTCTTCTTTATATGTATATATATAGATTGATTGATTGTTTAGTTTAGAAGGCATGAAATTCAGAGATAAATATTTTCGATCTTTTCTTACGCAGGAATGACTCTGTTCATAATGAGAAGAGGGAGTAAGACATGTAAGGGATGTTGTCATATTCAGTTTTTGGAAATGTCTTAATTTTGTCTTAATTTACTTGCATTGTTAACAATCTGGTAATGCCATTCTTTGCAATATTTCCAAAATATAAAATAGAAAAAATGTCGTTTTAAAGTAATTTTTTTAGAAATTTTGAAAACTTTTACTGTCTTAAAAATGGTGAATATTTAAATTTCTAACAGAACTGGTCGATAATTTGTAGGGGCTCGCCTCACTCAATTCAGATGTAAAAATGTTAATACATTTTTTAAACAAATAAAAATTTCCAACTCCAGATAATTCTTGTGATATTTTTCATTAAAAACAAAACGTTATGACTATAAACATCCCCCGCTGAAAATCCCAACAAAACTTCAGCGTGTTCGAATTATTATGTGAGTTACCGATTAATACTTTTTTAATAAATTATTTTAACAAGCGAAGTTTCAACTAGAGAAAAAATAATATATTAGAAAAAATTTGGAGTCTTACGTTTTCAATATTTAATATAAGATCTGTGCACATCAATTTTAATAATATAAGTCTGTGGAAACAAATATAAGTCACTATATGTATAACAGGAGTACCAGGCATCTCAAGACGAGCAGGGATTTCTGAAGCGCTTTGCTGTAGTAACTTACACTGCTCGACATTAAAAATGCAACACCAAGAAGGAGAGGTCAGAAATTTATGCAAATTTTGTTCAAAATAATTGTACAAAGTAAAATTATCATTCGGAACATTGGTTCAAAACCATTTTTAAAAGACAGCTTTAGTTAATGCGTGAATGTAAACATTGGTAGCATGTGACATTCAATAGATAGCTTTCTAAATATAAAGTTGTCAGGACCGAGTGTTCGGTGTATATTCTTGGCAAACATCTTCGTGAAGTCCTTACGTCCTGATCTGGAACAGGGAGCTGAATGCAGCTATGTTCTATGGTAGAAAACTGTGGTTAAGTGGTAGAAGAACTGCACTTCAGAAGGATTTAAAATCCGCTTTTCTTAAATCACAATTATTTACAGCCACTTCCCAAATCGGGAGGGATACAGAAAATAATGACCGCACTTGGGTCTAAACTTAACAATCAAATTATTGAACTAAAATTAAATAGAAATTAAATCGTCGTTGCTCACAGAGCTATGAACGCGAGGTTGACCTCTATACTAAATGGTGCGTAGCAAATTTTATCTAATTTTGATTTGATTACTTCAATAATTAATAGCGTAACAGCGCTAAGGCTTAGAATTTAAATACTAGCTGGTCAGGCGAACGTTGAACAGAGTAACAGTGGTCTGAGACTAAAAGCTCTCTCACACTGAGAGGTTCCTACCTACCGCTTAAATAGCAACTTGGCTCTACTTCAAATTAGCATAAAGCTGAAACGCGCGCTTATTCTAACGGGAAGTTGAAATGAGAACAGATATAAAAAGGCAAATTAAAATAAAACTTGGTTAGTTTAAACTAAAACCTTACAATGTTGCATAGCAGTGTTTGCAGCATAAAAGCACGATAAAACTTTGCTTTGAGTAGAATTTTTAATCCATCATTTATTTAATTAATTAATAAACACTTCTCCTATTTTAGAATCCAGTAAAAAAAATTAAATCTACATAATAAACTAACCAATTTTACTGAAACATTTTGTGTACACATATAAGAAGAACGCAAAATCGAATGCTACAGGGTACGAAAACGTTTACATATGTACGAGTAGTATGCATCAAATAACTACATAGCATAAAAAGGTACGTATACTGTATATGTCATACTTAAGTATAAAATACTTTTATGAATTAATTACGCTAATTAATAATGATATAAAAATTCTGAAATGTTTTGGTTTTTGACCGTCACCCAAAACCTTTCTAAGACTTTTTACGTTTTCACTCAGCTCGCAGTCTACCAATGTGCTCCTATACTCATACTCCTGCTAACCTATTTTAGTTTGTTTTTAGCTTTATTATTAAGCTTCGTTTTCCTCGCACTTCCCCTACGTACAGTTTAGCAACAAAATCGTAAAATTTTTAAATAATATTTAGCCATCGCGGATTGGCAACGTTTTTATCTCTGTAATAGGTGATATATGAAATCAAATCTTACATGACGTAGATCTCAATGTAAGAGTAGTTACATTTTTGTTGTTAAAAAGCAATATTTTTCCTTGCCACTTGAACAGGATGATTCTTTTAGAAATGGCCTATTTCACTGGGCTGTAGCTTGATTAAAAGGCAAAAGATTCAGGAAGGATGAAGATTTAGCTCTCAGTCCCGAGTGCAACTCCGAAAAAAAAAAGAAAAAAGAAAGAATGAAAACCGAGACATTCCGCGCCCAGATAGGGAGAAACAGGTGGACCATTGTGAATGATTCTTATTGTTCATCAACCGTATCCCCAACGTTCTGTAACTGACATGGTTCACAGATGAAGCTTCGTTTCACTTGTCCGAATATGCCAATTCCCAGAATACAGGCATCTTATGGACTGAAAACCCACACGCGATAATGGAGATGCCACTTCATGCAGATGAAGTTGGAGTCTGGAGCACTCTGTCCCCCACTCGTATCGAAGGACCGATATTTTTCCAGGGAAGTGCTACGTGCACATTTTTAACAAATTTGCAGAGCAGCTTGATGACATGGAACTGACTAAGGGGTATTACCAGCATGGTGGTGCCACATGCCACACATCAAAATAAAGTATGGCTTTGATCAGGAGTTTCTTTGGGGACCGCATTATTTCCAAACGTTTGTAGCCACCACGATCACCAGATCTATCGTCCTCAGATTTCTTCGTATCAGGTTTCCTGAGGGTCGTGTCTATCGCGATAAACTAAAGACACTGGACCAATTAAAAGCTAACATTTCTATGGAAACTGCAAACATCACTGCTGGCACATTACAGAATGTTGCAGCGAACATGGAGAGACGAATTCGGTTATGCCTACGCCAGGAGGGTGGTCATTTTCAACACCTACTGTAGGGTAAGTTATTATAAACCTTTATAACCTTCACAAACCTTTACTAGTTATGTTTGGTATGCCATATGGCAATCAGAGTTTTTAACACCGTTTTACAGGGGCAAAATAGTAAAATTTCATTGCATATACCGAATTCTGCATTGAAGAACAATAACAGCGTAAAACAAAAAAAAATATCGCATTCCTTAAATTTCGGGATTTCTATTAAAAAAAATAAAGGAGTAATTATTTGCTCTGCTTAACGCAGTTGCCAATTTGATCACTTTCTTGAGCTTCACAAGCACACCTTCTCACATTTCCTGTAAAGCATGCTTTACAGCAACTGTATCTTACAAGCAGAGAAAGCAAGAGGCCAGTGTCAATAACGTCATGCAGCAGTTTTGTGAATTTCTTTCTTAAGCAGAGTTAATTTCTTCTTTACTTACATTTCAAGAACATAGTTGGTCATGATATCAAATAATTAACATAGTATCATTAGATATATATTCGGGGCTCGACTTAAAATTGCAAGAGAGACACATCCGATTGATACACATTTTGCAAAAATAAGCGTGTCTTGGCTGAACAGAAAAATGTACGCCAAGGTTGTACGCCAAAAACACTCTTTGGAAGTAATAACAATGGGGTAGTATTACAATAGCTGTTAAATATTTAAATTGTGTTTACGTGCCGCTCTTGCCACCAGACGCTTTAAATTATGCATCGTGGAGGAATTCGATAAATATATCATCCGATATACAACTGATATCTAAACAATTATGGCACATAGATTCCGGATTATCTCCTCAAACAATTGGTGCTCAAAGTTAATGTAATTCCTCCATAATGATGCGCATATGGAAGCTATATTTCGAAATGGTAAAATGATTGCATTGCATTGCATTGTATTGTATTGTATTGTATTGTATTGTATTGTATTGTATTGTATTGTATTGTATTGTATTGTATTGTATTGTATTGTATTGTATTGTATTGTATTGACGGACGAAGCTCCCAATCTACCTAGTCAGCGTAAGCCGGCCATATGACTAAAAGGAGGACCGGGCAATGCAACCAAAATGAGGAAACCGGCAACCTGGCTTCGCCCCGTCTAAAAAAATCAATAAAATTAAACTAGCTCCAGAGAGACGAGTCTAAAATATTAAAATGTAACAGAGTTGTTAAAATTAAATAAAACTCGTCACAGATCTCAAACCCATACATATCCCATTCCAAATAAAACAGAAATAAAAGTAGATCTAATTCTCAGTTCCAATAGTTCTTCTTATTCATATTGATAACGTTCATTATTTTCCTAGCATATCTTCTTGCCTTTCCATTTTTCTTATTAAAATATTGCATATTGAATGATCCATACTTTGCCCTCACACTCCCTGATGGCAAAATGATAGGATATATTTCCTAAGCGCGTGGCCATAACAGATAGTACAGCCTTATTAAAAATCTAGTTGAAGAACAGTAATGCTTTTCATAACTGCCACTCGCCACACATATGCGACACCATGGGAACAACTACAAGGTATCCACCCTCAAACGATTATAATCAAAGGTAGCTTTGATTATAATCAAAGGTAGCTTTGATTATAATCGTTTGCGTCTGTAATAGTTCCCATAGTTTCGCAGATAAAAGGTCAAATAACGTAACACTTTCTTTCAAAATGAATGTTGATTCTATCGGCAGCACCTTGATAGTCGCGCTCTGTTTCTAGAGCTATTGTGGTGACAGCCTGAAGAGGTTCTCCATTAGGCCATCACCAAAACAGATGCCTGCCACACTACAGCACCTTGGGCTACAGTATGAAGTGCCACGTGATTATATTTCTACCCATGTCATTTATTGTAATGTATTCTGATATAATACTGAATAGTACACATAGCATAATATCATATAAAACTCATCTTTTCTTAACAAGATCATGCAATTTAGAAATACTGCAATTGCACCTTTTTATTGTCTGAATGTAATCTATTTTAATGACAACATATTATATCTTATTTACATATAGATAACTATCCTAGTGCAACTATATAAACGCATTGCACTGTACTGTAACGATTTGGTATGGCATTATTATATAAACCTATTTTCATATCGTGCTGTACTCTTTGTTTAGAAATTGTATTAGTATCATGTAATTAAGTACCGCACAATTTAATAGCCTAGAATTCTTGTATAGTATAGTAACATATTCTTATCTATAGTATACCTTGTGTATTGTATAGTATATTTTATTGTATAGTATAGTTTCATAATCTTGCGCAAATTATATATTTAATTACTATTGTACAGCACGCAAACATAGAATGGCATATATTGTAAAATCTGAATTGCATTCTTTTGTATTTTATATATTGTATTGTAATACATTTTGGTATAGTACGGAATTCTCAACATAGCATAATGTTCTGTAGTATTCATCATTCTTCAATAGGGTTCTGTAATTTAGAAATACTGCAACTGCCACTACTTAGTCGTTTATTTCTGTTTATCTATGAAAATGTAATCCTTTCATGGCAGTATGTAAACTTATAACAATCATTCCAGCCCTTTGCTTGGCCGTGTATTTGTTGTTTTGATATTCAATAAATATGGCTCTAGATGGGGGTGGGCACGGTGCTAAACCGATTAACCTAATGGTAAAGGGACAGTGCCCGTGCCCCCCGTCACCTATCACCTATCCTATTGAGCCGACGCCGTGCTCGCTCTGTATTCTGACTATAATTTTGAAATGAAGATCACTTATTGCTGCTTGCTGTCTGTCTCTTTTTTCAAATTTCGTCACTTTTTGACCATTCCTTCTTGGTGTTGCATTTTCATTTTCGAGCAGTGTATTTATCTGTTATTTATTTAGTTTGGCGTATTACTAAAGCATACAAATTACGAAAGGCATGAGAATTACCATGCAAGGAATTTCATTCAATGAACGAAAAGCGTTGTCCAGGATTTTTTTTTCTTCCTTGTAAAGTAAAGGAAGTATTATATCATAAAAAATCCGCATATCATATTTCAATGAAAATGTCCATTTTGACCACTATCGAATGCAATTTAACAATGTTTTTGCGTAACATCTGTACGTAAGGACAGTATGAAGGACTCTTTTTCCTCAAACGAATTATAAAACTGATCTAGAACGGATTCAAAAGAGATTTTTTCGTGTCATCTACATACGTACGTACCTATGAATATACTATTTCGCATAACTCAAAAACGAGTAGCCTTAGAACGTTGAAATTTTGTATATAGGAGAGCTATAACATGTAATTGTGCACTTTTCTTTTTGGTTGCAATCGACCTAACCAAAAGTATATAAATATACATAAATATATACGCACTCTGTTATTTGGCTCAGTGAGCTCAGTTTCTTATATGTTGGTAAATTGCGCATTTTTTGCTTTAAAAATGATTGAATTATTCTATCTTCCGGTTAAGGTTTCTACGCCTTTAGTTAATCTGCATGCAATAGTTGCAGAAAAATCAACAATTTAAAAGTTGTTTAAGTTCGGCTAAGCCTAAATTTTGTTTACCATAGCAGCCATATTTGTTTACATTTGAAACTTAGCAGAATAATAGTGAATTCAGTTTCTGTACTTTCAGTGTCTTTTTGCCGAGTGGGACCAAAATTAAACACATTTTTGTGCACCGAAAAATTTGCCTTGTTGCCTGCTGGCCGAATTGCTGTTTTTACGTAGAAAGAAACTCTAATTTTAATCGTAAAAATGTTTTTTTTATTATTGTTTTAACTGTATTTGGTGTTTTATTTTTTTCTACATTTTTCAATTTTTAATGAAGCTATTTTGAGATTTTATGCATTTTTACCTTGTCGCGAACTGAGAACAGAATTAATTAAATGAGAAAATATATCTCTAATGAAATTCGAGGAAGTAAGTGTTTCGTTTTAGCAGCAAATATTGTGGCCAGTCTGTCTCGGACAGAGGAGAATGTTTACGAGTAGCGTATGCGCTTTAGGTCAACGGCGATGAATCGTTTGTGGAAAACTGTTTCTTTTTTCTTTGTTTAATTTCTTTTATACATAGTTTCAGATTTATTATAGTATTTGAATAGAATATGTGGCAACGATTAGATAATTCTTCAGATGACATACATAATTTTTGTGCATTCTGAGTTATTAAATGAATGAGATGTAACGCTGTTAAGTGAACCTAGCGCGAGAGGGGTCTCTATGGTAAATAAATATAGTGAATTTTAAAGACTGCATTTATATTATTGTGGTTTATGCGCTATCGACGAAGTAGATTTAATTCAGTTCAATAAGTTTAAATGAAATGCAGAGGAAAATGCGTGTAATTTAATATTTCGTACAAGGAAGTCACGTGGTGTACACATCAGATTTTTTTTAATAATATCAGTTATTTATATATAGAGAGAGAGAAAGAGAATATTTAAATTGGATTATTTAAGTTAAAATCTGTGTTTCAGTCAAAAACCTTGAATTAAATTTTTCATTTAAGAATTATTACAGTTATTTCGCTTTTTTAATAAAAGAAAAATATATATTTTGTGATTTACGAATGAAACATACAAACGGGGCATTTGGAGAGCTTAAAATGTCTAAGAATTTCATGATATAAGAGAATCTGTTCTGAATTCATATTTTTAAGTGTAGTGTATCGGTTTTTAGTGTATCGCCAATTTTTTAATTATTGTATTTTTATTACTTAACTTTTCTTCATTTTCCTAAACTTTATTATTCCACTTGACTGAACGCTAATTAAGTAGCTGTCAGTTTCATAAGCGACCTAAAAAGAAAACTTTTATTGATGAAAGAACTTTGATGGCATTTTTTCAATCATTTTGAATCAGCGTTTTTGAGCCGATACTGAAATTAACTAGTATTTTGATATATTTCTTAAAACTGTAGGTCATGATACGAATGGTGGAATGCTTCTGGGACTGAATACTATACAATCGGTTAAAAAATCGTTTTTGGTTTTTCCATACGTTGTATACTAGTTAAGATAGCAGTGTCCTTCTGAATGGAATAGTGTAAATAAAATTCATATTTTGTAAATTGCGCTATTTCTGGATTTCTATTACTGTTAATTTCCAGAACCTATACTAAAATGTCTGGAGTAGTAAAAGTCTTTTGTAAATATGTGTGAACTTGAGAATTAGCAAGATTTTATATTGTAGTTCAGCATTCCACAGAAGATGCCATTGTGAGGATTGCTAAAGTATCTTAAGATGTAAATCTCGAATGTTTCTATTAGTTTAACATGTTTATTACGGGAAAGATTCCAGTGCTGTTTATTTTAAAAGGAATGGCTTCTGAAAAATGTTATGGTGAAAACGAGCTCATATTTCTCATCAGTTCATTATTGTGCGTTTTATTAGCAATAAATCGAAAGATATCGAGTAGTGTTCATGCGAGGACTATCTGCCTAACGGTAAGGATGCCTTCATGGAGGAGCTTTAAGGGAAACTGGCTCGTATACACGTTACACATAGAAAAAGCCACGAAAACGCCCATGCTGCTAGCCCATTCGCCGGGACTCGAACCTTGGCCGCATATAAGCAAAATGTACACTGACAGTACGATTTTACCCAGTTCCACCCCAGTTTTGAGAGAGAGTACCCTGGAGATGGATCTGAGGGTCTCTCACCCCTCTTTCTTTATTATCAACCTCTCGAGAGGACTTTAGGCTTTAAGAAAGTAATCATAGTATTGCTCTATGAACTCGTTTTGATACAGCTTCGAATCTCTCTAAAAACAGGTAAGATGTTCTTTATCTGCTTCCAAGTCACAAGTCGAAATATCCTTCATATTCTTCTCCTTATCAATTAGCTACGGGGTGTGCCTACTAGTTTATGAGAATTTGCCTGTGAATTAGAGATCCTTCCATTGAATTGCCAGTTTCTCACTACTTATGTGTTTTTGTATATACCTATATCTACATCTCTCTCTCTCTATATATATATATATATATACATATATATATATATATACATATATATATATATATATACATATACATATACATATATACACTAATAAGTAGTGCGAAGTGTATAGTGGCACGCTTTACGGAGAGACGGGGACGCCCTAACTTTACCATTGTGGTTATACGGGCATGGTCCCACGCCCTCCTCCTTGTTTTTCTTATCAGCTCCACCACAGCCAAGGGAGCGGACAAGCCAGTACCAGTACGATCCCTGTCGAGCCTGATCCCATCCTAGGTACAATACCCGGGTTCTAGTCCTGTGAAGAATAAGGTACAATAGTACCTGATATTTTACCCCCGTGGTTGAGACTGTCTAAGTACAGATCCTAGCCAGTACTTCCCAGGAATTCTCCTGAGTCAACCCCCGGGGGGGAGTGTATAGTGGCAGACACTTTTGCTCCATGAGACCTATGGAGAGAATCAAAATGTTTATTTGTTGAATCAAAATGTTATTTCAAATTTTAAGTGAACGGCCGTAGGGAGGGCAGAAGCCTGAGGTGAGTGCCTTATTCTCTTCATCCTTGTCCCGTCCCAGATCTCCGATGGCATATTTAGAATGTCTTTCCTTAAATATGTTTTTATTGACTGAAATGTTTCCTTTTTCTAAAACTTCGCTTGTTTAATTCCGTCGTAAAATTTCTTTTCCTGTTACAAATAATAAGCTTGGAGAACTATAAAAAACAACATGTTATAAGCAAATAAACTGGAACTAATGAAAATGTAAAATATTCAAAGGAACTGACAAAGCAAATGAGCAAACCTGCATATCATTCTCTGTGTTTTCAAAAATAGGAAATTTCACTATTTGTTTAATTTGAGACTATTAAAGCTCTTTTTTTCCTTAATAATACTTAACGTTTCATAAAACTCTCATTTCATTTACTGAAGTAAATATCTCTTTGACTAGTCAAATGAGAAATCGCAAATAATGGCTAGGAAAAAAATGACCAAATGAACTTTTTGACATTTCACTGTGACAGCGAATTGCAGTAGCATTTCTTTTTGAAGACGTAGAAAATCCAACGCTCCTGTTTCTGCTGTAGAAGCTAACCTTACATGAAAGCCACATTTTGTTGTTTTCGTATTTCATTAAATTTTATTCCGATCTGTCTTTTTTTTTTTTTTTTGTTCATCTTCGTCACGCATTAGGAACCTCGCAAATGATAGATTCCTTCGAAATATCTCACCAAAACACTGGAAGAAACACAGCCGCATTTTAGTATTTTATTTTTGGCAGCAGGTTCAGTGTCTCGCTTGATGCAACTCAGCGAACCGCGCTTTCTGACTTACCAGACGGGAAGCCCTTTGTCGGCAACAGCAACTTTTTGGATGGAATCAAACTTCTTCCATAAAAAAAAAGGGTATTGATGGAAATTTTCTGACACGAATGGGAAAAATAATGCCGAAAACAAATCGCTCATAATTATAGGATGTGTAAAGCGAGTAAAAGTGTTTTATGAAACAGAAAAGGGGGAGGGAAATATTGAAGCTGTTCTCCGAGAAGATGGTGGAATGCGAATGGTAAATGTTCAAGTGAGAGTTTTGTACGTTTTTTTGCGTTCGTCAACGCACGTGGCGTAATGACGTCTAAAAAATGCATCCCACAGAACAATAGAGTGTCTGTCGGGTTGTGGAATTAGTCTCGGCCCGCTTATCATTGTATGGTGAGAAATGCAATGAAGACATCATTTTGTCGGCAACTACAGGAATAATCGATATCATCGACATTAAAAACGCGCAGGTTCGCATCGGGAAGATTATGTTCCAGTAATGGGGTGGCCAGAAACCATATTCTTGTCATGAAAGCAAATAATAAAATGGATATGTTATCTGGAACTTTTAATATCTGTAGTCGGGGAGCAAAGTTTACCCTAAAACATAGTAAAATTGCAAATGATATGCATTATATATAACAGTAGAGATAATCTTAATAGAAAAGTTTCAATTATTACGAATCTTCATTCATGTAAACAATGAATAATCTGGTCACTGAAAGTTAAATTTATTCAGTTTTATTTATTTTCCTTATTAATTAGTAATTTGACTTGAAAAAAAAAATTGCCCATTAATACACTTATTTAATTACGTCGCAGGATTTCGTTACAACAGTGAAGGAGAATCTACTCTTTAAGAAAGTATTATTGTTTTCTTTAACGCTTTTTCTGCTCTAAAAAGAAATAACAGAAATTACTGTCAAACGACGAAGTTACATTTGTCTTTCATATTAAAGCTACCCTTCAGAGTAGCAAAGTGAATCATTTAAAGAAAGTTTTATTTGAACTTCTTTGTAACACTGTTGAAACATTAGGCATTTTTGAAGCAGGAGTCATGAAAAATGAGCAATGCCTTCGCCGGGACTCGAACCACGGACCTCTCGAATACGCGTCGAGCGTGCTGACCATTACCCCGCGAAGGAGGCGGAAGAAATACCTTATATACATCTTTTAAAAGGTATGTAGTTTATATCGCCAAATCCTGGTGGTGGAAAATCCTCATTCACCACCGTTTTTTAGTTCGGGCGCCACTGTAGAGACATTAGGCATTTTTGAAGCAGAAGTCATGTGAAAAATGAGTAGTGTCTTCGCCGGAACTTGAACCACGGACCTCTCGAATACTCATCCAGCGTGCTGACCACTACCACGAAGACATGCGAAGAAAGCGTCCGAAATACCTCATAGCATTTTGTAGCAAATATTATTTTATATCATCGGTATATTGAATAAAATATAGTTCTAACACCAAATAATATGTGTCTGCAGACTTTCAAAGCTTAATTCTTGGGTATTCAACTTTGTCAAAAGTAAAATCTGATGGTAATAATGAAATTATTTAGTAATGTAATCAATTGGAATTCAATATTTCTTTCTTTATTACTTTTTTTTTCGTATTTATTCAAATTGTGGTGTTGGTTTAACGTTTTTATACATTTTGTTTAAAAAACTGCATAACGACGCGTCGGGAGACTTCAGAAATTAAATTAAATCGTTAATCGTTTTTTAAACATTTTCTCGGGGTAAAAAAAGGAAGCACTTCTGGATGTTTATTGTTTTCACTTTGTGATAAAATCCTATCTGCCACAGGTAGACACCGTTTACCAATCGACAGCGCTGATATTTTATTTTTCTGCTGTGTTTATAGAAATACGCTACTGAATACAGCGTGAATAGATCATTTAAAAAAATAACTTCCTTTACATATAAATTTTAAGAATGTCTCGCAGTAAGTGTTATTTCTTATTGTAAATATAAATGAAATAAGTTTCTGATACTCTGTAACAGACTCCTTGCAAATTTTATAACAACATATAAACTGCCAGGCCTTTCTATATATTTCCGTTTTCAAGCTGTTTAAACCGTAATGTATTTTTTTAATATTTTGATATTTTTTGTGTAGTAATTTTGCATCGAAATATAAAAAAAACTGGAACTTTTAAAATGGAATTCATTTTGAGATGATTTTTAATTTTATTTGATAGTGGAGTTACCCTGTCATTAGTTGATAGTTGAGTATATTGCATTTTTTTTAAACAAAGATGGCAAATAGTGCTACGCTTTCTTTATTTCTTTTTCAAGTTTTTTATGCATTTTAATAATGAACTGTTTTTTTTTTTGAGGTGTTGTAATGTAATTTAAATCTTCTATGGATACAAGTCTCTTATAAAAGTTACCTGCAACTAGAGAAGTTAGAGGTTTGTCAGATTATTCCTTTCCCGCTTCTTCCTCAGAAAATCTTACTTAATCAACTAAGCGATTTAACCCCTTGTAAAGACATTAGGTATATTTTGAAAGCACCAGAGATAAAAATGAGCAATGCCCTCGGCGGGACTCGAACCGCGGACCTCTCGAATGCGCGCCGATTGTGCTGACCACTACACCACAAAGGCATGCTAAGAAGGCGGAAGAAATACCTTATATACTACCCCTTTTAAAGGGCAACCGGGGATTAGGGGACCCAGTCGCCAAATCCAGGGTGGTGAAGAATCATCATTCACCACCTTTTTTAGTTCGGGCGCCACTGTAGAGACATTAGGTATTTTTTGAAAGCAGGAGAGATGGAAAATGAGCAGTGCTCTCGCCGGGACTCAAACCACAGACCTCTCGAATGCGCGCCGAATGTGCTGAGCCCTACACCATGAAGGCAAGCTAAGAAATTGGGAGAAATACCTTATACCCGTAACCTATGATTTACGTTTCAACACCCTGGGTCCAAAACGTAAACCAGATCGTGCAGCCTTGGAGCCATTCCACGGTTTGCCAAATCGGTGGTAGGTTGTACGAATCGCGCACGACTTACGGAATGTATATTTACGGAAATACATGTGTAAGATGCAACTGGTTTAATTTTGTGGAATATTTGATAATTACAACCTGATGTAACAATTATCGTAGATATATCACAAAAAGTTCATTATCAAGCAATAAAATCTAACATAAATCAGTAGCATATATCTACACTTCCTGAATAAATTAGCAATTCACGTAGTTAACATTTATAAAAAATGAATAATAAAAAATTAATAATCTTCACTGGAGCGATATCTTTCGAAACAGGGAAAAATACTGGTACATGTAATGGAACTTTGCACCTCTTGCACTCCCAGGTTGTTTCGCTACGTTTTTCATTTTTTGGGCTAACTATGCATGGTCTTGATTACCTTAATTTTGATGCTTTTGGTCAATATGCTTAGGAAAATGATCTATATGTTTCACGTGAAGTCTCTCTGGTACATCTCCGTACAATATTTGCACTCGTTCTTTATAATCTGGAATATTTCATAATTTGGCATATTCTTCAGTAATGATCCGGCTATCTCGATCCTATAATCCACGTAACTTCGTTTTTTCCTGCTATTTATTTTGTTGAATAAAATGTACGAATTGAAAATACCAATATTGGAAATTATTACTTGTTCAGAAATATACGTTTACATCTGTGCTGTTTATGGTGGGGCAAATAACAAGCTGCGACAGTCCATCCCGTGATATTTGCATTTGGCTCAATCATTGTACTATCTTTTACTTATCATTCAACCATTCTACAATATTCATTCCAATCATGTACTCATCATTACAATCATTGTACTCATTGGCTCAATCATTGTACGTCCATGCCCGTGGTACACTGTCATATGTTTACATTTGGCCCAATTTTATGCATTTACATTATATATTTACATTTTGGTCATATATTTACACTTGACCCAATTATTCACATTTCGACCAGTTAATATTTTTATTTGACACGACCGATCTACACTGCGCAAAAAAAAAAAATAAAAAAAAAAAAAGTGGAGGGTAAACATTTCTATATCTTTCGTTCCACTGGGCTGTTTTGACGAAATTCAAATTGCGTTTTTCATGTCTCGAAAGCGCGACTTAGAATATATATTAGATTTATATATATCTTTGTTCTAACATAGGTATTTTGAAACAAAATCTCACTTTTTCTGAAATAACATATCCTTTTTTTTTCATATTCCGATTCTACGACTCAGATTATGCCTAGATATTAAATATTGTAAATTTTAGTGAGAAATTTACGGAGAGAATTTTTTAAAATTTATCTTGGCGCATTTTTTCAGTTTACGCCAAGAATAATTAATTCACTTGGCGAACTTCTTAATTTATAGCAACCTAATTTTCCTTTCAGGCTCTACTCATAAAAAAAATGAAAATTTGAAATTTTTATTTCAATGTTGAATAACAAAATCCTCTGATGATTTTTAAACATGTCAATATTTGGATACCAGTCCGGAACTTATATTAAAGCGTAAAAAGAAATTACGAATGCTTGCAGGACATATTTAAGGCATCAGGTACTTTTAAAATAGACCATGAAATTGAAATTTGTTTTTATGTTTTTGTATCAAGGATAAAGTATGCAAATGTTTTCATGACGTGGGCTACACGTGGTTAGAATACTAGTATAAGTAAGGTGTAAGAGTGTTTTTCACGATGAATGAAGTAAAATGGAAAAAACGACAGATCTTTCACCATTTGAAAAAAGGCTTACTGTTGGTGCCCGTTTAGCAGGAGCCTCGGTTTCAAAGACGACAAAATTAATAATTAATGTGGGTTCTTTGAAAACCTTTGATATGGCTAACAAAGGTTTTCAAAGAACCCACAGTCCTTCTCTAGAAGGACCCACTAGCGGCCGAGCGGTAAAGACGCTGAACACTGGAAGTTCGGTCCGAGGTTCGAATCCCGCGAACGGGTTGGCTGCATGGGCGTTTTCGTGGTTTTCCCCATGTGTAACGTGTATACGAGCCAGTTTCCCTTAGAAAGTCCTCCACGAAGGCATCCCTCCCTTTAGGCAGATAGCCCTCGTGTGCTTTGCCATAATTGAATAACCTAACCTAACCTAACCTAACCTTCTCTAGAAAACATAACAGCGGTTCGAGGACAGATTTCCAAGAGAATGATCGGCGTCGTCTCCGACGAATTGTACGGCAGAACGGGGAATCTACTGTGCTTCAACTGGCACAGATCGTCAACCAAGGCTCTTCCCAACAGATTTCAGCTCGAACCATGCGAATTGCAGATGATAAAAATGCATAATCAGGTACCTGAGAGAAAAACCACTCATTTCTGCTCCACATGCAAGAATTCGTTTGCAGTGGTGTCGGAAAAGCAGATACTGGACATGTGACAGCTGGAAACGGGTCATGTTGTCGGATGAATAACACTACATCTTATTTTGCACTGATGGAAGAAAGGGTTTGGCGAGAACCCCATGAAACCATGAATCCATCTGGCCTTAATCGCATTGTGCAAGGGTCTGGTGGGAGTATCATGATATGGAGCATATTCTGTTGGCATGGAAGTAATGCCCTGGTGTTTCTCAGGGAGCAAAGAAACAGCCATGAGGTAACTAGATATGCTGGCAAATCAAGTGCGCCCTACAATGTTGCATTTTTAATCCGATGGCGGCGGATACCTCATGGACGATAATGCAAATATACATCGTGCCAGAAGTTTTCGAAATTGGTTCGCTGACCATCAGTCTGATTTCCAACACCTTCCCTGGCCACCGCATAGCCTGTATCTTAACCTCATAGAAAATGTGTGAGATATGGTGGAAAGACTCATCCGACAGCACTCTCCTCTTCCATCTCATTTACAAGATTTGAAAAGCTGCATAGCCAGTGCATGGTGTTCTCTGGACTTAAATGCACTCCCGAAGCATGTAGACTCGATCCCCAAACGAATCAGAGCAGTTATCCATGCAAAACGTGCTCCAATAAAATGTTGATCTTGGGTTTCTAATTCATTGGCTAGCGAGTGTAGTTCAAAGCATTTACAATTTAAAGTACCAGAGAGCTTGCTTATATCTGCATTTCAGAAAATGCCTTATATGCTTCTGTATACGTAAATAGTAATGTATATAATATAATCTTCTGTATACAGTTTTATACAAGTATATAGTTACATATGATAGAAGAGTTAAATCATTAGCATATCTGCCTGTATATTTTTTAATTTTAAGAAAGTAATGTTTTTATAGGATTTTAAGGCAATTTCATTTTTCAATTAAGATATTCCCAAAACAGTATTTTCCTGCTTGCGTATATGGTTTTTCTTAACTGTCTGATTAGAACTGCAAGAAATTTTGCCTAATTGTGTAATCAAATATTGTGTAATTCAAAAGTTTTTGAATTACACAATTAGTGTTTTCCCTTTTGAATGGCAGTTAACAATATTATGTGAATGGCAAAGGAACTATTTTATTTAAAATATTTTAATATTTGAAATATAAAATAAAATTAGCAAATGCATTAGTAAGGAATATTGAAATAAACAATTATAGTTATAAAGATATTGATAAATTTCAAGCTCATAGTTATAAAGATATTGAGCTTTAAAACGTGTTGCATTTGGGGATATTTTGACATTTTAAAGATACTTCTTAAGATAGTTATCATTCCTTGTACTTTAACACATACATAATACGAGTATAAACATTTTGGTAAAATTTATATTTTTGCAATCCAGTAGCCTAAAATTTCATAGTAAAGTAAGTTAATGAGAGAAGTCGCTGTAATATGTTATTGAACAATAATAAAAAAGATGTGATTTTATGCTTAACCACTTCTAAACTGTACAATGTACAAATACCCAACCAGCAATGATTGTTTCCTATGCGCAAGTGTCCCTACTTTTGGATTTATGCGCAAGTGTTACTAAACCGTTTTGCTTAGGTAAGCTAATCAGACAAAAAAGAAGACTCACGGGTCTTAATTGTATAAAATTTCTAGAGGCAAAAGTTCCTTAAAATGTTCTGCTTGAGAAAATTTTAAAGAAATTTGTTGTCCGATATGATAGCAGGTTGCCGACTTGACCGAGTGGATTAGACTGCTAAACACTGATAGTTCGATCCTGATTCAAAGACTGATAAATAGCCACAGACGTATACTTTTTTCGAATTTTTTCGTATGTGTAATGCGAATGCTTGTTCATTCTTTTCTCAAAGTCTTCCAGGAAAATCTCCTTTCCTTCAAACTGATAGTTCCTGTATGTTTTAGCATATTCAGCTTTAAAATATTTTAGCTTCTTTAAACAGCAGCTCACTTCTTTTTTCAGTTATCGCACATTTCGAGAACAGCGACAGATTAGATACAACAGCTACCCAAAAGTAGCTTTACACGACAAAATAGTGCCGACTACCTAAAAAAATGCGCAAAAATGCAATACAAATATCCTTGAAATCTGTGAGGAAGACAAAATGGAAGGGGGCTATATTAATACATCCACAGTAGAGTTATTATATGCATTGTTTTACAGCAACCTCCGATTGAACGTCAAAGGAAGGAAACAATCCTTTTTTCACTTGCATTTGTTTCCCATTTCGCCCATGTTTTGCCAAACCTTTTCACAACTTCATGTGAGCCTTATGTGAAAGTCTTTTCTGCAGTTGTTTCTTCGTAACTTCGTGCAGATTTTAACATATACAGAGCCAAGACTTTGACTGTAAACGATCCGATTTCTTTGAAATTATGAAATGAAATAGTTACCGATTCATCTGGTTGTTAAATTATCGTCTTATTCATTTTTTCATATATGTAGTACTTAAAAATATAAGGAACGGCTGAAGTTTTATGCATGTGAAATGATAAATTTTTATACCATACGGAAATTAAAAAAGCCGAAATTTAAAATTAGGTAAACTACTTTTAAAAAATAAAAAAATATAAGAGAAATAGTATCTAATTCTAAACTCGACTCTTTTTAATTCTTAATATTGAACCTCTTCTTAATTATTTCAATAAAAGAAGATGAATTTTTATCAACGCTTCAAAAATAAATTAATTCTCTGTATGAAATTTGATTAATTTAGCAGAAAATTCATTTTCTGTTTTTGTTAGCGGGAGAGGAAATTTCCTTTTTTGTTTAAGTAGAATTTAATTTTCTATTGAATTAGGAAGGGGGAGCTTTTTTTCTATTTATTTATTTGCATTTTATTACCTTAATAAGGTTTTTGTTAACTTAATTTATAATTTTAGTATGAAATGGTAAGCTTTGATTACAAGATGATCAGGAATTCTATGCAATAATACAATTTCATCGTTTTTGGAGAGGCGGGCGGCTCACTTCTATTTTCATTATTATGCTTACAATGGTGTTACCTCAGAGTGATGCAATTACAATGTTATGAGATAATACTGTCGCCAGTATTTTAGTATGGATATCATTATTAATATCATTTTCGCTTATTTATTATTTTAAGAAAGTTTTAAATTAAAAAAACATTTCCACGTAGTTTACTGGTTTGTTTTTTTATATGATTATGAAAAAGACTCTAGGGCTGTCTGCTTAAGGGAAGGTATGTTTTCGTGGAGAACTCTTTAAGGGAAACTGGCTCGTGTACGCGTTACACATGGGTAAAACCATGAAAATGCCCAGCTAGCCAGCCCGTTCGCTGAATTCGAAACATGGACCGAACTAGCAGTGTTCAGCGACATTAACCGCTCGGCCCTGGTGGACGCCGGGTTATTTATTTGTATTTTTTAAGATATTAGATGCATTCAGAAGTATATATGAAGTATCAATAAATGAATTTCGTTATTTTAAAATCAGCTAGCCAGACATTGTTCAAGTAGATTTTGAAGAAGTGAATTGAGAAAAAAGCAAAACTATTGGTAATTAATAATAATAATAATAGTAGTAGTAGTAGTAATTGCTTCATACTATATCGGATACAAATCCATTATAGAATGCTTCTTTAACACAAAAACGATTTTAGACAATTTCTGTTTGGTTACTCTACCAATCTTTGCGTCTTGATTACCTCATTCGCTAAAAGTATCGGAGAAGTTTATTTATTTAATAAAATTACTCCCCTCAGTAAAATTCACTGATGATGATAAGTTAATAATTTTACTGACAAAAATAATTTTACGAACTCGACAGTAATATTTTTTATTTGAGACTATTTTATCGTTATTTTGCATCACATATTCGAAAGTTAATTAATAAATTTATTAAATATATTGTCATTAATGAAAGATAAACACGTTAACTTAAAATCTAAAATTGAGTAGAGAAAGCTGATATAGATGGCGAAGATCTCCCTTTTTGCTGGTAAAGAAGAGAGACGTAGTCGACCTTTTGTCAGTCTACCTCGAGGTATGCAGAGTTTTATTTGAAATCAACATAAATTAAGTTGCTTATTTTGCGTAGTTTTTCAAATACATAAATAGTTTTTTTTTAATATATTAAGTAGTTATTCAGCAGTCTTTTCGAAATATATTGAAAACAATGCGAGAAAATGTATAATTTATACGCTTCGTTCATGTTGATCAGTCTGAGGTTGCTTTTTTTTTTTTTAATTTGTTTTATTAGCCCAAAGGGTGTTAGTTCAGAAGGGCTAATAATTTCGTTTTGACGTTTTACGGTGATACACTATAAACGGCGAATCATTTTTTAAATTGTTGGCTCAAATATTAGAGCCTTACATTGTATTTAAAGAAATTAAATTGATGAGGGATCTTCATAAATGTTTGTATGTTTCTCACATTGTGATAAAACAACGGTACTTAGAGCCGTCAAATTTTGAATAACGTACGTTTCCACCCGAATATGGGCATCTGGAAGCCCGAATTTAGAATTTGTTTTATTATCGACTTCATATTTTGTAAAACGTTAACGAGTTTTTGATTAACAAACTCAAGGATTTCAAAGCCAGCAATGGCAACACTGTGCGCGAAAAAAAATTTATCTCCAGCGCTCGAGACTGTGTATCGGAAATTCTAAAGATATGCTCATTTTAAAATTATTTTGTGATATTGCTATTGAAATTAATTTTATGGTTTGAGTTCGAAGAATATGATATTTAATAAATAAAGGTAACACACGAAATCTTAAAAAATGCCTCTTTGGGCGTAATATAAAATCTGAAAACTTCAGATATTTTTTTATTTATTTTCCTTTCCACTCTTCGTATTTAAATGCAGCTTAAAGTAAAAAATATAATTTTAAATGTTGCATACAACAACATTACCATAAAACTGAATTTGGGTTTCATTGTAACTTGTGTAATGTAAAACTCTGTATTATCATTTATACTTAATTATTTATCCTTTATTCCAATCTGTTTTTATAACTTAATTATGATCGTAGAATTTGGAATCTGTTACTTCTAATTTCCTCCGTTCGTCACCTCACATTGACTTCTTTGAGCCTGCAAGAATATTTTTCTTCTCATGTGCATTATAAAGCCTTCAGGATGAACCAAATTTCTCAACAAGTATACATTACGCAGCTAGTGCAGTTATAGTTTTGCATCACAAAGCTAAAATTTTCTTCCATTACAAAAAATTAAAAGAAATATATGATAAAATTTTGGTTAGTTTTGCTATATCAATTCTGAAAACAGTACGTAATTTGCTATAATTATTAATGCAGTGAATCCCCCCCACGAAATTTCCACAAACATATGACCTAATTAGTAACTGAATGTATTGAACTGGTTTATCTCAGAGTAATTCTTTACGAAGAGTAAATGTCCAGCAGGAGTAGCAGTCTGTGACGATGAACCGTTCCAGTGAATTAAAACTGAAGTTTAAGGGTGCCATTAATCTGTCAGTTTGAAGCTCTTTGGTATCAAATTACTGTTCCCTTCGTGTCCGAGATATGTTTCACTTACTTAGTGAAAGATCGGTAGAGTCATTTATCTTTAAAAATTGAAAAATTTATCTTTTAAATCAGAATAGTCATTTATCTTTTTTCAGTTCTTATATAATATTCAAAGTAGCAACTGTTTTTAAATTGCAAGCTATTTATAATTCAGGCACAACAACTCGCGACATGCAGATCATCACATACAGATCTTGATTATTTATATTCTGCCTTTGAGAAAATAAGGAAAAAGTATGTAATTATAATATATTAATAATTAAAAAGATAAAGTCTGAAAGATTTTAGATTTTATATTACGCCCAAATGGGCGTTTTTTTTAATGTTTTGTGTGTTACCTTTATTTATTAAATATCATATTCTTCGCGCTTAAATCATAAACTTCAATCCAACAGCAGTATCGCAAAATATTTAAGAAAGGATATCTTTAGAATTTCCGAAGCACAATCTCGCGCGCTGAAGGTAAAAACGTCCCCCACACGTACAGTGTTTGTCATAGCTCGCTCTGAAATCTTGTGTGTATGGGTTGTGTTTATTAAATAAAAATTCGTTAAAGTTTTACAAAGTATGAAATCGATAATAAAACAAATTCCAAATTAGGGCTTCTAGATGCCCATATTTGGCGGAGTATTGCGGTATTTAAAATTTGATGGCTATATGTACCGTTATTTTACTACAGTGCGAGAACACATGCATACATTTATGCAGATTCTTCATTATTTAATTTCTTTAAATATAATACGGGGCTCTAATATTTGGTGGCAACAATTTGAAAAGTGAGCCGACGCAAAATACCAACAAAATTAATAACCCTTTCGGGCTAACGCCGTTTGGGATAAAAACGGAATTCCATTGAATAGCGAAACGTGACTACAATGTCGGGTTTCTAAAAAGTACTTTTGGGTGGTTTTCTGTATAAGTATATATTCTCAACAGATATTAAGAATGTGCTAACCCATTTACAGATGGAATTAACAGAAATTCAATGCGACCCGACTCTAAAGAAAAATACAGTGATGTGGGTATCTCTGAATTTTACAAATGCCTGCCTGCGCAGCTTCCGGAAAACCGCAAATTTGCATCGTATGTTCATTTTTGTGGTCGGTGGAACGTACCACTGTAACAGCTTTCTCATTTATGAAAAAAGAAAAAGTCTCTAGCGACATCCATATTAAAAGATATTCATCTGATCTCTGTTCTCAAAATGCTAACGTGAGTAGCTTATTTCCAGAAATCCGAAAGCTAGGTGGAGGAAAAAGATGCCAAGTGTTGAGAAAAAGAAGTTAAAAATCCTTCTACTATCCGAATTTCCTTAAATTCCTGCAATGTTTTAAAGAATTACATTATTGGGTATAAGATTTTATGTATTTACGCACGATTTCACTCACTACGTCATTAAGAATAAGAATGGTGTTTTATTTCTTGTAATAAGCACTATTTTACACTGACAACTATATGATAATGTATTAAGATACTGTTTGACACACTTCCTGTAATTTAATTACATGCATTTATTAATACGTCAAATATTTAACTTAACACAGAATTAAGGTGCAATGGAAGATTCCGTTCTAAAACTAACAGTTTTACACTGTACAAGTTAGATGTTTGCCTAATAAAATCTATGTGGCCAGTGGAATAAAACCGAATGCAGTGCCTCTAGCGGTAAACTATTATTAAGAATAAGAATGGCCGTTTTATTCCTTGTGATAAGCACCATTCTGCGCTGACAACTATATGATAATCTATTGAGATGATGTTTCATACACCTGTAATTTAATTAGATGCATTTATTAATACGTCAAATATTTAACTCACACAGAAACAAGGTGCAAATGGAAGATTCCCTTCTAAAAGTAAGCGTTTTACACTGTACAGGTTAGATCTTTGTCTAATAAAATCTATATGGCCAGTGGAATAAAAGAAAATGCAGTGCCTCTACCGGTAAACTATCATTTAGAATGGCCTTTCATGTCTTGTAATAAGCACTATCTAGACTGACAACGACACTGGTTATTATAAATTAAGGAAAAATCACAAAAATCACGATTACTGAAAAAGTTACATGTAGAATTTTATGAAACTTACCTACAATATTCAACACATAGTAAGGTATCAAATAACATAAAACAAAATTACCAGAAAATTATGGTAGTATAGAAATTAGCACATGTATAAAATGAACAAATCTTAGTAGATCTTAGATGATCGAGTTTTCGAGTGACTCCGAAAACTTTCTTTTGGAAAATGCTTTTGCCATTCCAAACCTGAACACAAGGGCGATGAAGGAGATCTGAGGATTACTACCTGAATATGTTTGACAGACAAGTTTTTTATAATGTGCAGCAAAAATGTCATCAAATATGACAGGAAGTTTCCTATAACTATATTTGTGTGAAAGCAATACGTTTTGTAATCGATTTATACACAGTGACTGATGTAATTGCGGCTCAGAACGTTTTTGTGCAAGGTTTCTCTTATTTTGCATAACAAATTTATTTTAAGTTTGATCCCTTTCCTGAACCTCTCAACTTCCCCTAGTATTTTCTCACCAGAATGTAAATTTAAAGTTAAGTGAAGTGAATATTTAAACTGGTGAATCTCCGAGTTTATTCAGAGCGTGTTTTCGCTAGCCAATGCACGTTTCGTCGCTATCTCGCTGTTACGCTAGTAAGCCTCTTGGCCATTTCATATTATCGTCATGTCTGTTAGGTTTCTGTGAGTCAATCTATTAGGTGTAATTTAACGTGCTAAGCCAGCACTATTTTATTTTAGATTCGACATGAATTATATTTTACATTTAAGTTTTCACCGCAAGTTGACGGTGTTTTTGTAACGCACGAAAATCGTACCTTTCTGTTAAACTTTGAATTTATAAAGGGTTACTTTTCCCCCTTCTTCTGTGCTGGTAATTCATTTACGTCTGTGCGAGAATTCGCCAGGTTCATTGCAAGATCTAGAATTAGTTTATGTGGAGTAGCAGACACATATCTTACAGTCTATTCACAATACTTAGATGATATAAATTTTTAAATGAGCATTCTGTTTCGCCTCACGTCATTACAGAGTAAGATTCGAACACGTTTTTTTTTTTTTTATATATATATAAATGGTTTTAAACTCACTCACCAATCTCCAGCTGAAAACTCTTACTGTTGGATATATGATCTTCGTCCGTATACCTCAATTAATTCCAAATAGCTGAAAACTGTTTTGTTAGAAGAATGGCTTATTGCACTTAAGTACGTTTGATCACTTATTTAATGATATGGAACATTGCTGCAAGTTATGTTTGAAGATCAGGGATAGTAAGTAACATTCGTTATTAAGAAAAGTTTCATTTATATTCATAGTTTATAATTTCTTTCAAATATGCAAAATGTGTTGTGCATATATAAATGCAAAATATGTGAACTTATTGCCATCCTACACCCTATTGATATTCGTTATACATATATATAATTAAAATATTTTCCGTATTAAAATATGTATGATTAAAATGTTTTATTTATTAAATTATTTTAGTCATGCGTATGTATAATGAATTGTGAAATTTTAATCAATGAAACCTAAATGTGAAATTTGAGTTGATGAAAGTGTAACTATTTTAATTATGTCGAGTTTTATTGTCATGTGTTTATCTTTTGGAAAAACTGTGTATTTCTGCAATTCTGCGCTCCCGTGAAGAATCTATTAAGTACCTAATTCATTTTAACTAAAATCCTGTATTAAAAATATTTGAAAAAGACCAACAATATAATGTCGCTGGGACCAACAATATATTCAACAACAAATATTCAAAAATATTTTAAAACAAACAACAACAAATATTCAAAAAAAAATACTACAAAAAGACTGAAGAGACATTCGGATATTTTTAAAGCAGGAGTTATGAAAAATGAGGAAGGACTCGGACCTCTCGAATACGTGCCGAGTTTGTTGACCATTACACCACGAAGGCATGCTAAGGAGACGGAACAAATATCTTATAAGAACAACAATATAATGTAATAACAATATAACCTCTTCTGAAAAATTTTAGAACTATTCAGTGTTTATAATACAATGAAAGGGGGCGTATTTGTGTCATTGATTTGTTAACATTTTGGTGCAGTAATTAAATAATTTTATTGTTAGCATGTTAAATGAGATTTTTCATGCATTTTTATTGCTCATTTTTTCCTCTGGTTTTCGTTCGAAGAAATGGTATTTTAATTTAATTGCGATTAAATATTTTTAAGCTTATTTGAAGATCTTTTAGAAAATTAATCTGAAAATTCAAAATTTAATGCTTGGTTGTTAAGTTAAGTATGCATGCATTGAGATCAATTTAGGTAAGTTTCAAGCTTTTATTGAATTATTCAAAAGCCAAACTTTTCCCCGTTCTATTAATCTGAATTCTGAAAGAATCTCAGCGCTGATAAGTACAAAAATATTCAAACTGCATTTTAAAACCACTTTGTAGAAAGAAAGGGGCAAAAAATGCATCCACGGCTTTGGCAGAAAATCGACGAAAAAAAAAAAAATTCTAGCGGCGGCGACGTTGTCATTTGGCCTTTGCGATAAAATCGCTCTTTCGACATTGTAATCCATATACCCCAAACCAAAATTTGCTTTTCATTTTCCTGCACAAGTTTTTATATTTCCTTCCAGTTTCACAGTTTGTCGTTTTTCCGAAGATTTTGCTTGCTTTGGCATTTCTCCTAATTTTTTTCCTCCTTGCATTCTCGGTTTTTCTCTTCTTTTGCAGCTATCAGACATGTTTATCGGTTGTATTGTAATTGAAGCCTTTGTGCTCTTTTTTGCCATCCTCAACCCTATTGATATTCAATGGCAGAGACGAGCAGAAAGAGATGAGATCTGAACGACAACGATAAACGTGTCGCCGCATGCAAATGAAGTCACATGACGCGGGATCATCTTTGGCTATCGTGAATCCTTGCTTTCCTTGAATCTATTGCTCTTTCTTGTGCGAAAATGCGTAATTTGCGGTGTCCCCAGTGTTTGGTCGTGTTAAGGAAACTGCGAGGCCACTGGTTTCAATCTTTCTCGCACTTTTTGGCGATTTTTTCCGTACATATGTAAAATGTCCCTGGTACTCTTCACCAGGACTTATTTAACCTTCTTCACAGAAAATTTGTGCTTGCTATTTCTATTTCTATTACGTCGTAATAAGAAGCATGAATTGCTATCACCAGAAATCACACTTTTCAACATCCTACAGTATTCAATGAAGTAAAATTAAGATAAGTGGAATTAAATCACATCAGTATCATCCGAGTCGCGAAAGCTTGTTTTGAACGTTTGGCGATCGAAAAGTCTCTTTGCGGAGCGGATCAGTTCAAGTCTGTGATCTAAATGTCCTTTAGAAAAATTAGAAGTAGGGGGGAAGAATAAATGATTTTGGGATTCCTTTTTCCCAGGATGTGCTTGATCAAGATGGAGCTTTCCGGAAACGCCCTGAAGAACTTTAAGCAAAGCTGCTCGTTCACAACAGGTGTCAAATGCTTTTGGACAACCCACGATTACTTACGAGGCTTTTAAAGTTACTTGTAGATATAGGAATAATATGCAAGAATGACGAACCCAGACGTATTTACATCTGCTTATCCTGACAAAATTTATATCTGCTTTAACTCCTGACAAGCAGAAATAATTAGGATACAAATCCCAGTCTGTACTTGGATTGGACAACTGATCAGATAGATTATCTATTTGTCGTTCCTTTAGAGGGAAATTCTAGCACATGTTTTGGTAAAGCCTTTTTAAGCCTAAATCTAAACGTAAATTTTGTCTAATTTCATGTCTTTGGGCATGAAAATAATCACGAACTTGACATTGGCGAAGTGTATCGTAGATGTCTCATTATTTGCCTTCGCACGATTTTAAATTTGTCTGCAAGATGGAGTACGAGATCATGGAAAATCTAAGAAATCTAACACCAACTCGTGGGCTCCACACTGGCTTAATAAAGCTATAAATATATAAGATCTTTAGTCTTCGATCTACATCCAATCCACGCATTAAGTGGCACGGCTGGATAATTTCTGAATGCCCCTGTGAAAGTTTTAAGTGCCTAATCACTTATTCTGTTGTTTCCAAAATGGAGCCATAATCTTGGCTCGTCATGCAGTTTGAGGAATAAAAGGTAATCGGTTTGTGCCAAATCCGATTACTGAAGTCGATAATAATTTAGTCACTTGTATGTTGGTCAAACATTGCTGTGGCCATTCGCACTGTTATGCTACACAAATAAATAATCATAATGAAACAGATCTGATGCACTGCGTGCATGCAAAAATAGTAATTATCCTTACAGATTGTGAATGCTTTCTTTCGAATTTTTGGTGAATATTTTCAACATTATCATCAGTTCGGATGGTCTAGGGACGCCTTTCGTTGGAATCATATTCCTCGTCTTTCCGACCATCACGGAATCCTGATGGCAAATGAAAACATTTGAATGATGGAAGGTTTCACTGCCGCAAGCTTTCAGTGGTTTTTGAAGAGGCTCACGAGTTTTGTGCACAACTTAATTGCCACTCTTATTCTGTTTCCGTATCCAGGAATATAATGCAAACTACTGCAGTAATTTGAAAGCTGTAACTTATTGAACGTTGCATGGAAACGATTTAGATGAATGGATGACTCAACGTCATACATGTATCAAACGACAGATGCAGCATTTTCTTTGTTACCGTGTTATTGGGCGTTTTTTATCATTTACACACATAAACGCTTCGAGAGCATTTGAGTTAACGCTCCTTCGGGATAAAATAGTATTTAAAAACAGCATATCTTCAGAATTCCCGATGGACAGTCGCACTCGCTGGCAATAAAAAGGGTTTTTTCCGTACAGTGTTGCCACTGAAAATTCATTGAAGTTTTGAAAAATATTAAATAGATAATAAATGAATTCAAAATTCGGGCTTCCAGGCATCCATATTCGGGTGAGGATTACATTATTCTAAATTTGATGGCTCTAGTTACCGTTATTTTTTTCAAAATGCAAAGGCCCACCAGCGGCCGAACGGTTAAAGAGGCTGAACACTGGTAGTTCGGTCCGAGGTTAGAATCCCGCGAACGGGCTGGCTGCATGGGCGTTTTCGTGGTTTTCCCCATGTGTAACGTGTATACGAGCCAGTTTCCCTTAGAAAGTCCTCCACGAAGGCATCCCTCCCCTTAGGCAGATAGCCTTCGTGTGCTTTGCCATAATTGATTAACCTTAACCTTTTCAAAATACGAGAAACACGCATACATTCATGCAGATTGCTTTAAATGTAATATTTTCAGCAGCAATATAAACGTGATTCAATACTTTTAGTGATTCGACGCAAAATGCCGATTGGAGACTAACAACCCTTCTGGGCTAATGTTCCTTTGGGCTAAAAAAAAAGCTTTACTTAGTGTTAAAATTAGTTAATTAAAGTAAAATTTAAAATCTCCTTTTATTAAAAATAATTTTAGAGCGCAGTTTCTAAACTGCAACTATATAAAAAAATACAAATGATTTTAGCAATGAAATATGTTATTAAAACATTTGAATTTTTAAATTCATTTTCTGGACATAATTTGATAAAAAAATATTTCATGTTTTAACGTTTCTCATAATTTTTACTTCCTTATACGAAGTATAAGAAGTACTGTAATAGCGAAAAATTTCGAGTATCATATTTCAACGAAAATACCCATTTTGACCGCTATCGAATGCAATTTAAGGATGTTTTAACTTTTTTTTTCCAAAACGAATTATAAAACTAATTTTAAATGGATTCGGAAGAGATTTTATCGTGGCGTCTGTGCGTCCGTCTGTCCTCTCCTAACTCAAAAACGAATAGTCTCAGAACGTTGAAATTTTGTATATGGGACTGCTATAACTTGTAGACGTTATAGCATTATTCACTTTTTGGTTGCAATCGGCCGCAACAAAAGTATATATATATATATGTATATGTATATATATCCACTCTGTTACTCGGTTCAGTTTATTTATTCTTATATGTTTGTAAATTGTGTATTTTTTTGCTTTAAAAATGATTGGATTATGTTGTTCTTACTTCCGGTTAAGGTTTTTATCTCGTTAGTTAACCTGCATGTTATAGTTGTAGAATTATCAACAATTTAAATGTTGTTTAACTGCGGTTAAGCCTAACTTAGCAGCCATATTTGTTTACATTTGAAACATAGCAGAAAAATTAATTAAGTCAGCCCCTGACCTTCAGTGCTTTTTTGCCCATTGGGACTTAAAGTAAATTTTCAGTTTTGTGCACCGAAAAATCTGTCTTTTTATCCGCTGGCCGAATTGCTTGTTTTTGAGTAGGAACTCTAATTTTAATTGTAAAAATTGTTTTTTAATTGTTTTAACTCTATCTGATAGTGCTTTATGTTTTCTTATATTTTTCAATTTTTAAAGAAAATATTTCGAGGTTTTGTAAATTTTTGCCTTGCTGCGAAGTGAGAACTGAATTAATTGAATGAGGAAATATATCTCTAATAATATTCGTAAAAATAAGTTGACATGAAATGCAGCCAAAAATGCGTATAATTTAATCTGCCGTACAAGGCATACCCTATGAATCTGATGCGAATGTGGTGTCCGCATCAGATTTTTTTTAAAATCGAGGCAACTGCAGGGTTGCTATTTCATAAGTTAACGCGAATGCTAAACAGTGATATTATATAGTATCAAGAAGAATGCGACACTCAGAGTATCGCAAAGAGATATTGATGGTCTAGATACACTAAAACTTCAAAAATTATGTTTTTTATTTTAATAAAAGATTTATTGGAAACAAGGAAAAGTCATTTTTGCAAAGCTTGTAATTAAAATATTTAACAATATTTTGCAAAAAAATTGAAAAATAAGGAAGAGAAAAAAATTCATGTTTTCCAGTTTCTCAAGATTCGTGGAACTCGAGGATTCGAATGTTACATTCTAAAGATAATAGTAGTGTGAAACGGAGAGTTCAGCGACAGGATCTCAAACTCGCAGGCGGATTGCGGATGAGCCCGGAAGCAGGTGAGGCGGTGCAAGTCGGGAGGCACAGTTTGAATTTAGTTGATAAGGTGTCGTCACACTTTGATAAGAGATTATCTTTTGTTGATTTTCCAGCGGTAATTTCTAATTTTAGGATTTTTTTTTCCTTTGTATTTTCCTTCGTCTTTATTAGGTTATTTCCTATGTTCTCTAAACGCCTGGAATTTAATGACTGACAGATAGATGTAAATTTTTAATTTTTGCGTTATATTTCAAGAATTATAATGTCCTATGCACTCTTAGTTTTAACGTATGCCTTACAATTTTTTATTTCATCAGAGCATATTCATTTTCCTTTATCTTAATTACATTACTCATTTTACACAGGACGTTCTTCATATCTTTTAACCATATACTAATAATTTTATTTCACGTATTAAGTTTTAGGAGTGTAATTATTCAGATATACATTTTAATTTATCATATGATTTTAATTTTAGATCCAATTTTAACTGTTTTTCCTTCTTTCTAACCTTCGTAATGTTTAATGTACTACAATTTATAACTTATTTGCTATATGTTACGAGCGTAATTATTGAAATATATGTTTCTATTTATTATATCATTTAATTTTATATATAATTTCAATCTTTTTTTCATACTTTCTAACATTTGCGATCTTCAACATATTGTATATTTTAACTTATTTCTGATATTTTCTGATCGTTTACATGACCTTCACTTAATTTAGATGTAAAATTTTTAATTTATTTCGTAAATCTTAAGCTTATTTATTATATTATCACACTATACACACTGACTTTTATTTAATTTTAGATTTAATATAAAGACGGTAAACTCATCCTGGTGCTCTTCGAACCACGCACGTACACTGGCAGCTGTATGGCACCTCTCATTGTCCTGCTGGAAGATGCCATCATCCTGAGGAAAAACAA
>KK121273.1:841579-883585 GCA_000611955.2 Stegodyphus mimosarum | reverse complement strand
AAAAAAGATTGAAATTATATATAAAATTAAATGATATAATAAATAGAAACATATATTTCAATAATTACGCTCGTAAAATATAGCAAATAAGTTATAAATTGGAGTACATTAAACATTACGAAGGTTAGAAAGAAGGAAAAACAGTTAAAATTGGATCTAAAATTAAAATCATATGATAAATTAAAATGTATATCTGAATAATTACACTCCTAAAACTTAATACGTGAAATAAAATTATGAGTATATGGTTAAACGATATGAAGAACGTCCTGTGTAAAATGAGTAATGTAATTAAGATAAAGGAAAATGAATATGCTCTGATGAAATAAAAAATTGTAAGGCATACGTTAAAACTAAGAGTGCATAGGACATTATAATTCTTGAAATATAACTCAAAAATTAAAAATTTACATCTATCTGTCAGTCATTAAATTCCAGGCGTTTAGAGAACATAGGAAATAACCTAATAAAGACGAAGGAAAATACAAAGGAAAAAAAAATCCTAAAATTAGAAATTACCGCTGGAAAATCAACAAAAGATAATCTCTTATCAAAGTGTGACGACACCTTATCAACTAAATTCAAACTGTGCCTCCCGACTTGCACCGCCTCACCTGCTTCCGGGCTCATCCGCAATCCGCCTGCGAGTTTGAGATCCTGTCGCTGAACTCTCCGTTTCACACTACTGATAATATTATTTTTAACCGAATTATTTATCAATTAAAATTCTTATTTTGTGAATTATTAATAGTATATAAATAATCATAAATTACATAATCGAAGAATTTTAAAACTTCGCTTCGCATGCATTAATGGAAAGAAAGCACTACATTGTCTTTTCCTGTTATAAAGAAAAACTGTGCTTAATACCAGATCGTAACACAATTCACACTCCTTCTTGGCGACAAAAATCTGCTGTTGCTATATTTATTGCAACCTAGGATCTCATATTTCACTCCGCGGTTACAGTTGCGACTCTTCCCTTCTATTTTTTTATCCCCCATCCCGGGACGATTTCGCATTACATATATGTGTACGTATATATATATATATATTCTTTCTCGGCTAAGGATTGGCGCTGATCGATATTCAATTGGCCGGATTGTGAGTCATGATTGATTCATGAGAGTGAATACAGAGGCCGCGTCGAACGCCTCGATAAGGGGCGATTGCGACGCAAATGAAGTCACACAAAAAAAAAGAGGTGCAAGATTCGTGTAAGATTGAAATGATAGGGAGGAGCTCACGCATTTAAATCTCATTAAAGATGAAAGAGGTGCTTGAAGCTAAGAGAAGAAACCTCGAACGCTATGAATTTTGTTTTTGACGGTTTTAAATCAGAAAAATTGCAAATTTATTTAGCTTCAGAATTCAATTTACTTTTAACCTTTAAGTTGATGTCTTCTGTGTATTTCTTAACATCATATTTCCTAAAAAAAGGAATAAATGATGGAATTTTGAATAATATTCATAGGTTATCAGTATCTTGATTATCAATGGCGCATATCGGTATAAAATTTAATTTCACAGTTCACAGCAAATCAACTCTATTTATGTATGTTGGGACTTATGCGTCGTAATTAAAGACATTAATTAAATTCAGTTTTTTCTGATGCCTGTATAAAATATATCATCTGTGTTACTTGGTAAACTAATAGTTAAATAATAGATATATAATCTGTACTATTAAAATATGTGTGCGTCTGTTTTTTTTTTTTTTTTTGGTCGCATCATCTCTTTCGGAACAACGGGGAGTTGAGTTTCGAGAAAGGCACCCCCTCCCGGGAATCCAAAAAATGCGAACCGACCATTCTCTTCTTCGTACGACTTTAATTAGCCGAGATATTAATTAAAAACTCTAAAAACGCTAATTTTCCAACTCATTTTTCCGAGTTGCAACAGTCGCACGCACTGGAGGTTAAAATCTGCTTTATTTCGAAAAGTGTTGCCACTGTTCACTTTCAAATCGTAGAGTCTGTTAATCAAAAATTTGTAAATTTTACAAAATATGAAATATAAACAGCATTGTCAAACATTAAACATGTTCTTATTATATAAGGTCATATTCTGACGTTGCAGAAAGCACGTGGAATGTGACGACATTGTATGTTGAAAATTTTTCGTTAATGCCAGCGTTTTAAATAAATAGCTGCTCTTGGTAACATTTTTGTTTCATGTTAGGGTAACTGACTGCCATGTTATGATATTGAGAAAAAGTTGTTATATTAAGTTAAATTTAAATCATGACGTTGTACGTATTAACTTAAGTGTCAAAAGTTTTTGTTTCCTGGTTTGGCACCAAAAAATTATTTAAGAATTGGTTGTTGCTTGGAATGATGAACTGATTTTATTCATACTGAAATGTTTTATGCATTTTCTTTCCAGGTGTACATAACTATAAATTTAAATTGTACATAATTATATTATATAGGTGTACATAATTATAAATTAATGATTATAAATTTTGTTTTGGCTGCAGCCCGCTCGTCTTACCCGCTAGTGATCGGGCTTACCCGCTAATAATCAATAATAACTGGCAATAAATATTATTTAATGCATTTGTAATTTAACTTCAGGCTCATCAATGGCCGAGAGGATACCACACTCGAATACTGTGTTCAATTCCTGACGTAAAAAATATATCCGCACGGGGTTTTCGTGATTTTGAGGCAAAAGCGAGTGAGTTTCTGTTATGAACTAGTCCATAAGTTATGCTCTCTAAAGATACAGCCTTGATTGCTTTGACATAATAGCCAACTTGATCTAAATACAGTTAATGAAATATAAGGGTTATGTAATGTGAAACTCTAAGTTTTATGTCATATAGTAGATATAGTATCTTGTCATGCACATAACTGAAATTAGTTGTTAAATTGGGAAAATATAAGGACTGGAATACCAACCATCATTAATTCCTTCACTTCAAACATTCTAGAATCAACACAAAAGATAAAATTCCTTTGAAAAAAATTTAAAAAGATAGGCTATGCTTTTTCATTTTATCGGAAAAAGATTAAGAAACTTTTAAATTGCATTTTACTTAAAATTTCTCACACGAATTCCAGCTTAAAATAAATATAACAAAATGTGTTCTATTAGGTAGCCAAACAGTTACTAAACGAAACCATGAAATTATATTTGTATTATTCAAAATTAAAGTATATGTTGCAATTAAATAAGTAGAATTTTTTGAGTAATTTTGTAATGTCTATCTATGACTACTCTTCAAGTTTAGGCCTTAAAATGTTATAGTCAGTGCTTTAACTTGAAGTGTAACACAAACACATAACGTAAACACACAAATGAAAGTACAGTAATTCTTGAGTTATAATTTGAATTTCGAAAGGTGGAATCTTATCATAATGAACGATATACCCTTCTCTACAGATGCCAAAGTGGTAGCAATCTTTCAGAAGTGAAAAGTCCCTTTTGCAAACAGTGAAATGTTTTCACTCCATAAACAGAGCTAAATCTTTTTACTCGTCTTTTAAGCAGTTGAAATCTCGTTCGAGCGTTAGAGTAAAAAATTATAATCAACGTATTTAATCTAGTCATTGAAAAAGTGATTTTTTGTTGTACAGTTCAGGTGAAATACAGAGAGATGACAGATCTAGGTTTTCATGATTAAGAGGTTTTCCATAAAATTTCTAGGGATATTGATTTCCATTCCTCTTCCAGTACTTTTCGGAGTACATCACTCATGGTGGGTTTGCACTTAGAAAGAAGAGCTCTGTGTAATAGATCCAATAGTCTATAGGTGTAACATTGGAAGACATCACAGGAGTACGTTGAAATATATGCGATACTTGTATGTCTTCATTTGTTCAAAGAATGCAGTGGTACTTTTCTATTCATGCTTGTTGTTTTGTTTTGATAAAATTTCACTCTTTGTAAGCTGCTGGGGCAAAGAAATGGAGATTCTTCAATAAATAAATGGACGTAAAATTTTTTCTTGGTAGAACATTGAGTTAGACAGGCAAATCGACAACCTTGCATTCGGCGTAGATTTTGTAAAATCCCAATCGATTTCGAGGGCAAAAAGGGGTCCCCCTTCATCAGGAGCAAAAAATTCTGCAAAAGCGAGAAAGCGAATGTCGATCATATTTATACCCACAAGCGACCAGTGGAAGAGCCCATAGCGCCATCTATCGGCAGAAATAGTAACGAAAAATGAAGGATTAAGTTATTTGGAAGGTATTAGGCAAGACTGGACTGAAATTGAAGTCATCCTGTTTGGTCAATGACTTTAATTCTAATCCAGTCTTGCCTAATGCCCTCAAAATTATACTAACTTAATCCTTTACTTTTCTGTTACTATTTCGGCCGATAGATGGCGCTATAGGCTCTTCCTTTGGTCGCCTGTGAGTATAAATATGATCGACATTCGCTTTCTCACTTTTGTAGAATTTTTTACTCCTGATGAAGGGGGACCCTTTTGCCTTCGAAATCAATTAGGATTTTACAAAATCTACACCGAATACAAGGTTGTCGATTTGCCTGTCTTATTTTCCACTTCGGAGTGTTCCTCTTGCGTCTTGAGAACATTGAGTTGATTAATTATTTTTTTCACTTTCCATTGTAAGACTTCCTGCTACAGTCATAAACCTCATACTAAAAATTTCTTTGTATTGATGTAACCAGGTTTGTATGTTTTTCTTCCCTTTGTTTTCGATAGTAAATAGATCTTTTGTTGTTGTTGCTGTTGATGTCATCATTTAGGTGATTCCATGCTTCATCGAAAGTCACAATGCATTCCTAGCTATCTCCTCCTAAATAATTTTCATTCTGTGTTCTACGAATTGTTCAGCGTTGAGCCACATAAGTCGGCAAAACCCAGTAATAATCATGTTTTTTTTATTTTTTAAGTTATAAATCTTATTTTAGTATTTATTGTTGCTACAGATGTATTTAATGTTTAAAAAATTTCCAAATGATATCTGCGTCGGTGAATTTTCTTAGAAATATTAGAAACAGTACATACCTTTAAAGGGTATTCCTTTGGCATCTTATTTCTATGTAGAAGTAATAATTGACGGGTTTTCCCTTTCCAATTAATAATGCTGCTTATTTTGTACTTAAAAAATTAATCATTTTAAATTTTAATATCATACATTTCGCAACATTTTTTAACTATGGAATAAGAAGATTGTCTTCAAAAGTGCAAACACATATCTTTCAATTCACAGGTTGTTTGCATGCGTCATTTTGAAAGAAGAATAAGTTTGGAATTAGTAAACGATATTTCTCTTTTGAAGTAACAAGCTGCTGGCAAAAATTTTTATTCCAAAGCATTTTTTTTTAAATTCTTTATCGAAATCATTCTAAAAATATGTAAACATCCTCTGTAGTACACGACAAGCTGTGAGTTTCCTCTTTCCTTCACTGAAACAAAATTTTAGGTTAGTAATTTAAATTCTCATTCCAAAATATTTCTGAGACAAAATTATTTCTGAGCAACCCTGTGTTGTATATGTAATACTTGAGTTTTCAAGTAATGCAATAGGAAAAATAATAACTTAAGTTCAATTTTGATGCAGTTATGTGTATCAGTAATCATCATTGCAAGAAACAGCTCTTGTCTTTGGATTTTCATTTGCTCCGTGCTTTTTGGATTTTTATTCAACCTACTGAAATATAATAAAAAGTAATAATCACAATAAAATATTTCAAATTTAGGTTTTATTTTAGTACTTCCCATTTCAAAACATTTATTTGTGTACAGAATTTTTTCCTTATTTTCTCCTATAAGAAAAATTAAGTATTAACAAGTAAAAAAAAGTATATATATATTTTGAATTATCGACATTATGCGCGAAGTAATTTATTTTATGAAAATATTGACTCAAAATCTTTATTTGCATGTATTAAATTTAAAAAATGAGCTGAATCTTAATCTGACTTACACATACGCACAGGAAAATAAAAACTTGACTGTTTAAGTGCTTTGGGGTTGAAAAATAAACTTAGCTGAGATTTAATCACACGTGCGTTTGATTAATATTATGCTTACAAATGAAACTGGAAATCTTGATGTAACATATACAGCCAGATATAATGCAACTAAATGATATTTTTGTGTTCTAATTTATTTTGTTAATTTTTTTCCTTCATATATTGCATTGCTTTCAAAATTTTAGTATAAAACTTATTAAGAAACTCTTTAAATCCTTTAATTCGCTTTAAAACCTTTTTTCCCTTTCAAATTATTGCAGTATGGTGATCAATATACAGGGTTCAAAATTATTTTTTGAAAAAATAATTAATATTATAATTAGTCTGAACGTAACTCACAAATACTTAAAAAAAGAATCTGAAAGCTTTCAGATTTTACATTACGCCCAAAGGGGTGTTTTTTAAAGTTTTCTGTGTTACATTTATTTATTAAATATCATGTTCTTCGCACTTAAACCATAAAATTCAGTTAAAGAGAAATATCGCAAAATAATTTTAAAATGAGCATATCTATAGAATTTCCATTACAGTCTCGCGCGCTGGAGATAATTTTTTTTACAATGTTGCCATTGCTCGCTTTGAAATCGTTGAGTTTCTTAATGGATAATTTGTTAAAGTATTAAAAATATGAAATCGATAATAAAATAAATTCCAAATTTCAAATTTGGGCTTCCAGATGCCCATATTCGCAGTAAGATTATGTCATTCAAAACCTGAGGGCTCTAAATACCGTTGTTTTATCACAATGCGAGAAACATACACACATTTATGACGATTCTTCATTATTTAATTTCTTTAAATATAACAGAGGGAGATAATATTTGGTGGTAACAGTTCAAAAGGTGATACATTAGTGATACATTAGTGATAGTACATGATATAGTGAATCGTCGCAAGATGCCAAAACGAAAGTAATAGCCCTTCTGAGCTAACGCTCCTTTAGGCTAAAAATTGCCGTATGGTGATCAATATACAGGGTTATTAATAAATTCTTTAAATTTTTAACGCTTGGTAATAAATCAATCACTCAAGCTATATCTAACTGCAGTATTCTGAAACAAAAATGCACTCATCGAGATTTTTTTTAATATTTCGCAAATGCCCAATGTATCCACCGTTCTTGATAATACAGGCTCCATAAGTGATCCATTTCATCCTACACTTATCAAGTATCAATATATAGTGTCACAACTGTCGGCTTTTCGGCATACTGATCAGCTCTCATCGATCATGATATGCATGATAGCATAACGCAGTTCACCAAAATTAACGAGCGATCGACAGTCGACGAAAAATAATATCATGGATGCAATTGAGAAGATCCTGGAGTTGGGAGAACAGATAGAATGGATGTTTGGTAAACCCTGAGAAAAGTCACACGTCATGATGATTTATGCAAATAGTCTTCGTCCCGGACAGCCTCGACGATCTATGCAGACAAAGACGGAATTTCATACTCCGTTTAGTGATAATGTAAAAAACAGGAGTTTTGCTTAGTCAAAACGGACACGAACCATTTTGCATTCTAAAATGTTAACTTATACTAAAGTTACTCGATATTGCTATCCGTTATTGGCAAGCCATGGAAAATAAGTGTTCAAGCCCTTCCTCAGTCAAAAAAATATTTAAAAAAAAAAATCTGAAATCTGAAAGGTTTCAGATTTTAAATTACGTCCAAAGGGGCGTTTTTTTAACATTTTATGTGTTACCTTTCTTTATTAAATAACATGTTCTTCTCACTTAAAATTCAGTTCAAGAGCAATATCGCAAAATAATTTTAAATTGAGCATATCTTTAGAATTTCCAATACACAGTCTCACGCGCTGGAGATAAAAGTGTTTTTTCTGTACTACTGCGAATATGGGCATCTGAAAGCCCAAATTTGAGATTAGGAGTTTGTTTTACTATCGATTTCATATTTTGTAAAACTTTAACGAATTTTTGATTAACAAACTCAAGGATTTCAAAGCGAGCAATGGCAACGTTGTACAGAAAAAGTATTTTTATCTCCAGAGCGTGAGACTGTGTATCGGATATTCTAAAGATATACTGAATTTAAAATTATTTTGCGATATTCCTCTTGAACTGAATTTTATGAAGGTGCAAAGAATGTGATATTTAATAAATAATGGTAACACGTAAAACGTTAAAAAAAACTGTCCTTTGGGTGTAATGTAAAATCTGAAAGCTTTCATTCTTTTTTTTTTTTTTTTTTTTTTTTTTTTTTTTTAGGAAAAGGGGCTGGTTGGTGTACACGTACATTTGGAATGTAAAGTAGCAGTTTCTTTTGCAAACTTGTCTGCGTATTCTTTACTATCTGTACGAATGCAGACTTAAACTAAACATAGTCTACTATTTTTAACTCTGTGTTATGCGCGTACGTTTGTGCCGCAGAATGAGGCGCGTAGGGAACAGATGCCGTCCACCTACTAAAATATATCTAAAGTAAGGAAAGGCATTTATGCTATTGCTGTTACACCAAACATCAACAATAACTGAAAAAAAAGATTCCGAAAATCAACGCACAGTGTTGCAAACTTGCGACAAATATCACTAGAAGACACTTGTCACCCCCGCGCTTCATTTAGGGTTGAAAAATTTTACTCTCTAATTTGATATACTAAATAATTTCTATTATTAAAACCTTTTATACTAACTAAATAGATTCCGTATGTTACTGGCAATGTATGAAACGACTAACTTTTCATACATTTCCTAGGAATTCTATAGAATGTAAATGACTGATTGACAATATGAAATATATCTCTGATGCATTTCGAATATACGTATATTTAATGTTATAGAGTTCCTCGCTCTTATTCTGCTAAATGAACATTGAGGAACTTAGTGAACTGTTAAGCGTCTTATTGCTTAATTTGAATAACTAAAGATGTAGACTCAAGAAGGGTGAACTACCCTCTTTATTTCACTCAAAATAAGACGAACAGTCGGCCCCTTTTCTCAGGCTTATAAGAAAGCCTCCACTCCAGCTTGAACTCAAAATAATAAATAAGAACTAAACTAGAACTAACTAAGAGACTTAGCCGAAGCTAACACTAATATCTATCGTAGTTGGCCTTTAATTTGAACTAGCCGTAGAATATCAAAAGGCACGTAATATACGGCCGAGCGTAACGGCTTCAAGAGAGATATAGCCCGAAGGCAAACACGCGCTTTTCAGGATTCCTAGCTCTCTCACGAAGTAAGTCTAACCTTCCGTACTGACTGATTTGCATTCAACCGTGATTCTAAAAACTTATTCTGTAGAGAGTTGTATGAGGAAAGAAGAATAGATAGGAAAGTACACTGAAATTAAAATAATTGTTATAAAATTAAAATATGCTTTACAACATGTTCATACATAATCCATATACAATTCATACATTTAATACATTCGTAATTCCATATATTTCATAAATTCTTATACGTTATTTTCTCGTTACATATGTTGTTCAAAATTTATGCCTTTCTCTTTAAACGCATACATTTTATTTTGTACAAACTTCGTTTTTCCTAACGTATTTTCAATAAAAGTTTTTAATTCCACTCTTTCATTCTTTTTTCACAATAACATTTGTTTTTTTGTGGAATGCAAGTCTTTTAAATAATAATCTTAACAGTGACCTTTTTTGCATACTTTACCTAAACACCATTTATCGTTCTTTAGATTGCCTAGGTATTATGTACAATGCTTAGGGAAAGTTTGTAATAATTCTCATATTTCATACTTTACCTAAAAACGCTACGCATTCTCTAAAATACAATTTTATTCTGTCAAAGCCGGCGTTTCATACAATGCTTGTAACGTATCTATATCATGTACGCTGCGGGAAAAAAAAAAAAAAAAGACAGTTCTATATCTTCCGTTCTACTAGACCGATTGACGAAATTCAAATTGCGTTCTTCATGCCTCAAAAGTGCGACTTAGGATATATATTAGATTTATATATAGCACTGTTCTAACATAGGTATTTTGACACAAAATCGGACTTTTTCTGAAATAACATACCAATTTTTTTACATATTTCGATTCTACAACTCAAATTATGCCTAGATATTAAATTTTGTAAAATGTGGTGCGAAATTTACGGAGAAATTCAAAATTTTATCTTGGCGCATTTTTTCCAGTTTGCGCCAAGAATAGTTCACTTGGCGAACTTATTAATATATGGCAACCTATTTTCCTTTCCCTTTTTACATGAGCGTGACAGAAAAAAAAGTCACAATTGTTCCCTACTTTCAAATAATTTTCCTTTATATTATATTTTTAATTATAATTGTTATTATTTTAAGGAATTTTTTCTTTTTCGAATTTCATTTTAATTGTTTAAGTTGCATGATTTCTTTCAAAGAACTGTTTTAAAATTTTCTATTTACTCTTTGTTTAAGTTGCATGATTTCTTTCAAAGAACTGTTTTAAAATTTTCTATTTACTCTTTCGAACTGCGTGTTTAAATAAAACGTGCATCGTTTATTTTTTTCAAATAGTTTTCTTTATACTATATTTTTTAGTCATAGTTATTATTTTAGGTCATTTTTAGATTTTCAGAATTTTATTTTAATGGTTCGTGCTGCATTGTCTCTTCAGATAATTGTTTTAAAATTTCCTATTTATTCATTCGTACTGCGCATTTTAAATCTATTTATTAATATGAAAATTTTCCAGAATTTGATTTTATTTATTTGAATTGCGTTACTTTCGAAAGCATACTTTGTGACCCAGACTACGATGCATTTGAAAACTGCGTATATTAAAAGAGAAAATACAGTAAAGCACAGTTGACACGCATTTCGATGGGCCGTTCAGAAAGGATATATAAATAAGAGATATATATAACCGACTCAGGTTGCTGGTGCAACGGTTAGGATAACAGGACTGACCTGTAATGCCCATTGAGAGAAGAAGCAGGTGAAATAATAATAAATGAATAAATAAATGTAACCGACATTTTAACTTAGAATGACGTTCATACATTGCTTTAAATAGTTTTATGATTGTGCCCATTGCTGTACACAATTTATCATCCTACATTTAGTTTCTTAAAATGATATTCATATTTTAGTCAAATATTTTATTTTTGAAATCGCAAGAATCAAATATCATAAGATTAAAAAAGTTTTAAATTAAAAAAAAATACTAAATTTTATGCAAAAATTTGTTTTTTCTTCTTAATCGCTTGCTCTTTTTCTTCAGGCATTCTGCAAGTATTATTAAAAAGCATCCAAGTTTTCGAAACAGCTTGATATTTCTGACATTCATTTTGAATAAAGTTATCGCTTTCCATTTCATAAGGGCCCCCAAACGGCCGAGCGGCAGAGTCGTTGAACACTGGTAGTTAGCTTCAGGGTTGGTATCCCGGCGAACGGACTGGTTGCATGGGCATTTTCGTGGTTTTTCTCATGTGTAACGAACATACGAGCTGGTTTCCCTTAGAAAGTTCTTCACGAAGGCATCCTTCCTTTTAGGCAGATAGCCCTGCTTTGCCGTAACTTAATAATCCAATTCAATCCATTTCGTCAGTATTTGGTCAGAGCCTTTTACCAGTCTTTAGAGGCTAGGCATTTTGAAGGCATGAGATGAAAGTAAAGACTGGTTTCATCAAGAGGGAAAACGTCTTTAGATGACATCCATATATATCACTTAATAAATTCCTGAATCTTCAAATAATTCGACTGAGAAATCATGGGATTCTCCGTTTATGATACGATATGATGTTCTATGACGTAATTTAAATTTATACCAACAATATAGTCGAAAACCAGTCGCTCTTTCCGTTAATCTGCAATGATATTGTTTTTGTTTTTTCCGTCAGCGCAAACTCAGTTGATGATATTTGCTGATGTTACACGTCCAAGTGTTTTCTCTTTGAACACCCAAATTCCTTGAAGCATTCTGAAAGTATATTCAAATGCATCCAACGTTTCGAAACATCTTACCATTTCTGTCAGCCAAATTCCCCTTCAAATTTTTGCTTACTTTTCTCCCTAATTTTCTTCTTTTCTTCTACATTTATTTTCAGTGCTCACACAAAAAAATTAAGATTTTTCGATTGTTACATTTCCATAAATTTTGAATTCTTGTCAAATTTTTTAAAATATCAATTGCATCAGCTGCGCTTCAGCTGAAGACAGCTTTTCATGTTCTAGGCATTTTAACTATAAATAAAGTTTAAAGCAAAGTCCAAAGGATAAATATTTTAATTAAAAGATTTTTTGCTAAATGAGAAAGAAAAAAAAACATTATTAAAACATCAAACGAAAGTTCTCAGTGTTAGACAATTCGATTTAAATGAAGTTAAAGTAAACTAGCAGACGATAACAAGGCAAATGTAAAATTTTATTATTATTACAAATATTTAAAAAAAAGGAAAAAAGAATTAAATTTTTTTAAAAATTTTAAAAATTGAACAAAATAATCTTTAATTTAAAAAAAAAGTAGCTTTTCATACAGTATTAATAAATATTTATTACGCATCGTTGAGGGGAAAAATTCCATATAATTAATTCTCCGTAAAAATTTATTTGAAATTTTAAGGTGTTAAAAATAGCTGTGGCAATTCACTGTAACAAAATCCGTAAACCACATTTGGCATTATAATCGCTCAAAAAAAAGATGCCAAATTTTGAAACGCTCCAATATGTAAATTCATGTATATCTTAGAAAATTTTGAATACAAAACTCTAATTTTTTGCAGGTGTATCTAGAAATACATCTATTTTAAGATGATGTTAAAAATTTCATAGGTTATAATTCAAAATTTTTTTCGAAAAATATATAACAATTATTTAAAAATACAAATCTTAAAAATAAATCATAAAAATGGATGAATGTTTTTTGGAATGAACCTAAATTTCTAATTCTAAAAGAAGGAATCAAGTAAGTGTAATAAAAAAAAAGGTATTAGTAAATATATACCAAATTCAGTTAACATTGAGGAGCTAAAATTTTGAAAGGTAATATTTTAAAAACTACTCCTGCGAATTTTACAAAACTTGGCAGTTTGGCATAATTTGAGTCGTAGAATCGAAATATCTAAAAACATTGGTATGTTATTTCAGAAAAAGTCCGATTTTGTGTCAAAATACCTATGTTAGAACAGTGCTATATATAAATCTAATATATATCCTAAGTCGCACTTTCGACACATGATGAACGCAATTTGAATTTCGTCAATCGGCCCAGTAGAACAGGAGATATAAAATTGCCCCCTTTTTCTGCGCAGTGTACTTACAATTAATTGATTTTGCAAAGCCAGAGCAGATATTGCTAAATTTCAACTTGAAACACTGAATTATTTACGTCAAGTCTGTGTTGCCATAAACTTATCAATTTAACATGCTTCCGGTCACAGTATACAAAGCCAACATTGTATTCCGCTTTATAGCCATCAGTGTAAAGCTTCTTTTAAAGCAATCAATGCTAATAAGCAATATCCAGTGGTTACCACCTAATACTAAAGAACTGTGGTTAAATAACCCTAATGATGTTCAAGAATCCTTTAAATGACATTTAAGTTTCTCCTCTGCAGTGATAAAGGAATAAACTGTGCACATTTGTAAGGTAACAGAGAAAATTTTTTCCGTAGGCAAGAAATCATTTTTCGTTTGGGATTTTGAATTATGGTGGTAAAGGTATGAGAATAAAAACAGAAAAGAAAAACGGCTTTTCTGCATTTATGAGAATTTATTAAAATATATCATTAACTGAATCAAATATATCAAATTTTTAATGAGAAGGTTATTCAAATGTATTATTTGCCGGTCATATTCAGAAATATATTCGGTAGTATTCCTAAGCATGCTGCTGTATAATTTGTTTACTCTGCTCCGCAGCCAATCTCTCTATATAAAGAAGACTATTTGTTTGTTTGTTCGCGATTAATTCAATCACTACTACAGCTATCGTCACCAGATTTTCTACCATTCTTTTCTGGGTCCTGTAAAAAGTCGACATCCACTTTTTTTTTTTTTTGAAAAAAAAACTAAAGTCAGAGATATTAATTAAAAAGTCTGAAAACGCTAAATTTCGCTCTTATTGTTCCGAGTGGCAACAGTGTCGCACGTTGGAGATAAAAATCTGCTTTGTTTGGAAAACTGTTGCCACTGCTCGCTTTCAAATCGTAGAGGTTCTTAATAAAAAATTTCTAATGAAATAAAATAGCATTATCAAACATTAAATACATTATTCCCTTACTTGAAAATTTCGTGGGAAGCCGTTTCGAATGTTAATATCTTCGTACAACTTTAGTCAGTCGAGATATTATTAATTAAAAACTCTGAAAACACTAATTTTCGACTCATTTTTCCCAGTGGCAACAGTCTCGCGCGTTGGGGATAAAAATGCTTTACTTCTTAAAGTGTTGCCCCTGCTTGCTTTCAAATCGTAGAGTATGTTAATCAAAAATTTCTAAGTTTTTCGAAATTTATATGTATAAAGAAGAATGTGTGTTTGCTTGTTCGCGTTATTGATTTCTGAACAATTATAATCAATTTTTTGCCACATTTCATCGACCAAAATTAAATATCGATGAAATATTAAATGGAACTTGAGCTTTTACGACCATTTGATTAGAAAGACGAAAATAATTAAAAACTGCGTGTCATTGTTGCTGATATAATGAGAGAGAATTAGTTTGTCCTTCTATGGAAATATTTTAAATGGGTTCCATATCCCGTCAGACTGAAAAATGTATGACTATGAATGGTATTTTTTGTATCACTATTAGAGAAAGATTGCAACGGTATCGTTCTCTCTAATGTAGATAGCTCGCTCTCAGTCTAACTTAACAAGCATCGAGTACTTCTGCTAGTAAATAATAAAATTAACTGACTAATTCCAAGCGTCTCGCGCTTTGAAATTCATATAGGTTCTCAAGCTGTGACATTTAATGCAATTTTTTTACTCGAATAAAGATTTGAACTAGCTATAGTTGTTTGCAATTATTACTTTTTTTTCTTATAGCCTTTTACTTGAAATGCAAATGGAAATTTTAATAATTAATTATTAAAATTTGGTAACTAGACGCGCTTCTAAAGTAACACGCTTAAAATAAAAAAACGCGGCAAAAATTTTAAAAATGAAATAAATGGGCTGGTATTAGAGAAGTAATTAAAAGATGTCTATCTTATCATTTGTTGTATGGCAGCTATTAGAGAAAAAATTTATATAAAAATCTGAAAGATTTCAGATTTTAAATTACGTCCAAAGGCACGTTTTTTTAACGTTTCGTGTGCTACCTTTTTTTATTAAATATCATGTACTACGTACTCAAACCATAAAATTCAGTTCAAAATCAATATCGCAAAATCATTTTAAAATGAACATATCTTTAGAATTTCCGTAAGTCTCGTGCGCTGGAGATAAAAATTTTTTTTTTTCCGTACAGTGTTGCCATTGCTCGCTTTGAAATCATTTAGTTTGTTAATCAGAAATTCGTTGAAATGTTACAAAACATAAAATCGATAATAAAGCAAATTTCAAATTCAAAATTAGGGCTTCCAGATGCCCATATTCGCAGTAGGATTACGTCATTCAAAATTCGATGGCTCTAGGTTTTATCACAATGCGAGAAACATGCATACATTTATGCAGATTTTTCATTTTTTAAAATTTAATGCAGAGCGATAACATTTAGTGGCAACAATTTGAAAAGTGAAACGGGCATTCAGAGTGAATCGACGCAAAATCGCAAAACGAAAGTAATAGTCCTTCGGGACTAAATCCCTTTGGACTAATAATGTGATAAAAAGCAAAAAATTAAATTTTGTGAAAGGTTCAGGCAGATGTTTTTAATTTTAAATAAATTTTTAAAGTTTAATATCAAATATAATTTTCATTATATCTTGCAATTCTAAATAACCTTGTCTCCATGGAAGATACTAAGGTTTACATGCTGACAAGGTTCAATTCTATATCAAATTTCTTCTGTAGAAGCTTTCAGACCATAATACTAAAATCCTGCGTACTATCAGGATATATTATATATACGCAATCAGCATTGCGGTTCGTTATACTCCAAAGATTCTTGGCTGGAGTCTGGGCTACATGCGTGCCAGACCAGGAGACTAATATTTTGGGACTGCTACCAGATATCCTTAGCAGTCAACATACGTGTAGATTCACTTTCCTGTTGATATTACCACTGTAACTTATTTAAAAATTACATAAATAACCTTAAATTGTCCTACAAAGAATATTTGTAATATCCGGATATTTGATCTTTGCTGGGAAATGTATATTAACATTTCTAGAGTCCATTAAAGCCAATTTCATCCCCAAAAAGGCGAAGAAGAATTTACCTCCTTCTCTTTAATTGAAAAAATAAAGAAACAGTCTTTCTCTCCGTGCCGATAACAAACCAGCATTCCGAAGAATCTAAATTCCATTTTCTTTTTATCATTGAATATAATAGAATATTAATTTAGCCCATAAAGATACGATCACAAAGCTATTGCATTCTTTCTGACAAGATCAAAGCGAGTTTCTTTTTTTAGTTTTCAACTAACTACTATTAAACTTTTTTGTAGTTCCCTCACTGAATCCCTTCTCTCTATTATAGAGCCTCTAACGGTGCTTATATTAGTCTTTAAGTCATTTTATATGTCGACCAATTCTATGGAATACACTATCATCTCGTTTATTAGCAACGCATGGCATTCCAGATCAAAATTTTCCTTTGTAATCTTAACTAACTAAACGGCTGAGTAAGTAACCTCTTTGATTCTTGCGCAACAGCTGCAGTACTGATGGATTTCATGGATTTCAGATTTTAATAATTTTTTTCACGTATGTCATCCGCGTCTTTCAGCAACATCAGCTAACTGATCTTGACCATGTTCCAACTTTTATAATTGAAGTACATGATATAGTTTTACTGCGAAATTGAATAATTTATCAATAAAAATATTGATTTCTAGCAAACCATTTTTTTCTACTTGCTATTTTGAACACGCTGCTAAAAAATTTGCATATACTTTTTAATTTTTTTTTCAAATTTATGTTGCTTTAACTTAATATGAATATTCTAAGCTGCAACACTAATACTTTATTTTTAATGGCAAATGGCATCTCCGTCTCAACTTTTACATTGCAAAAAATTTCAATTAAATTGACTACCCTTGATAAAATTCCGGTATATTATGTCGTGGATTTCTTGGAAAACTTCCTTTTGTTTCGATCTTTTGAACAGAGAGTAAGCCACTCGCTGCTGCTATCGAAAAATCGGCTGCGGCGACAACTGTCACCACTCCAGCGTCGCATCTGGGCACATTCCTTATGACGTTTCAGACCCCCTTTCCTACTACTAGCAGGGTAGTGGGTGGGAGACGTTATTGATTTATCGGCGGCCACGCCAGACCATTACTCGCGTCATTAGGAACACACATTTATTTTGGGGATAAAATAATGACACTTTTCTCATTTTGAGACTTCCTTGCCTTCCCCCTACTCCCGTATTCTTTACTTCTTGGCCATGGGATGTGTGTCCCCTTGTCTTCTCCCCCCCTCTGCAGCCCCTTTTCCAGAAGGGAATATGAGGGGTGAAAGGATTGATTTGTCGTCGATTATTGTCGCCTGGCCGTGATGGAAGCTGTTGTCGATTATCGCTTTCCTGATGGGGGCAAAAGTCTTCCGTCACGCTATTCCTGTGAGCTCGGATGGATGCTGGAGTTAGCTCCGTTTATCGCCAGGTCGGGTCTGTTGAGCTGTAGGAAATTAGGCAATATTTGTGAGTCATTTTGCGAGTCGAATAAAACTGTTTGCTTTGTCCCGGGATCATTATGTTAATTTTTTTGGTAATGGCTTAAAGTTCTGAAGAAAGTTGGAAAGCAACTGCGATAAGGAAATTTCCGTCTGGCACAAGATTTCACGTGAGTTACGCAGTTTTATAATTTCGAAATAAGCTGAAGTATAAGAGTGTTACCAGTACATTAAGTTAGGACAGATCCATTAATGGCTGCAATGGTGATGTTCCTTTATTTGCAGACCAAGGTACCTCATATTCGATTCATGGTTAAAAGCATCGAAAACAGGTTGGATTTCTGATTTCCATGAAGTTTCCTGAATTTCTTATGAGACAACGATGTAATTTAGAACAACTATCATATCAGTGCGTCTTTATTTCTTTTGGCAAAGCAGCTTCCAACTGGTTGACGCTGCTGAGTGTTGGTAGTTCGAGCCGGGTTCCAGTCTCGGCAAAACAAGTTGGCTGCGCAATATTTTCGTGGTACTTCACATGTATAATTTAAATACGAGCTACGTTTCTTTAGAAAATTTTGCACGAAGCCATCTCTTCCTTAAGATAGATTGCCGTTATGCTCTTTGTCGTATTTTAAACAACCAAATAATTATATTTTCTCCGCTGTCAGAATGATTACTGCGGATTGTTACAGTGTTATCATTTACAGGAAAATTTGGTTTCCGTTTAAGGTTACCATGTTTTGGATGATGGTGGTATCGAAATCTGGCTGAAAAATGTGCATTCTACATTCATCTCCCCATGGGAGAAAATGAGCACATTATTTTTTGACAATGGGTGTAATAAAAATAGTTCTTCTAAACAGTTAGTTGTCCCAAATATTAGTTAAACCTGTGATAACCCATTTAGTCTATTGTAAATAGGTTAAAATATGTGGTGACTTATAACCTAAAGCTTTAGTCTTGTCTGTATGTATGCGCACGATGTAAATGGAATGGGAAATATATGAAGACATGCGGTCCATGGAACACAATTCGAAAGTTCGAAACAGTGAGCAAAGATTGCAGATCCCAACAGAAAAGTACTGCTTTGTAAACTGAGAGATCCCAGGTTTCAGTCCTGGCCAAGATCCGAATATTTTGGCCAAGATCGAAGTATTTTAAATTTGATTAAATTCTACTTTTATGCTTTATTTAATACTGAATCTTTCTTTAAGGACACATTATACGTCGGCGAAAAGATTGTCCTGTCTGTAACTTACTGTAGCAAACTGTAGTAAACTTTTATGTGCCAGTTTTCGAAAAGTAAAAAATATTCATTTGTGTTAGGGAGTACAGAACCGATTGTTGCGATTGAACCGATAAAATGTTGCGACGGAGAGAGTTAGGTTTATTACTTCTTTGTACGAAGTAAAAAGGAAGTATAATCGCAAACAATTTGGGTATCATATTTCAACTAAAATATCCATTTTGACAGCTATTGAATGCAATTTAAAGATATTTTTGCGCGACATCCATACATAAGGACAGAACAAAGAACTCCTTTTCCCCAAAAAAATTATAAAACTGATGTTTAACTTTTTAACGACTTGTGCATTCAATATATAACGAACCCGTACGCACGTAACAATATGCACTCTGTTACTCGGCTCAGTGAGCTCAGTTTCTTCATTCTTATAAGTTTATAAATAGTGTATTTTTTGCTTTAAAAATGATTGAATTATGTTGTTCTTATTTTCCGGTTAAGGGTTTTATGTCTTTAGTAAATCTGCATGCAAGATTTGTAGAATTATCAGCAATTTAAAAGTTGTTAAAGTGCAGCTAAACCTAATCATTTTTCTCATGGCGGACATATTTGCTTACATTTTTTGCCAATCTAGAGAAACTAAGCTTCGCAAGAACAAAGATAACGCCTTCTTTTATTATTGCGAATTGAATCTTACATGATATAGTTTTACTGCGAAATTGAATAATTTATCAATAAAAATATTGATTTCTAGCAAACCATTTTTTTCTACTTGCTATTTTGAACACGCTGCTAAAAAATTTGCATATACTTTTTAATTTTTTTTTCAAATTTATGTTGCTTTAACTTAATATGAATATTCTAAGCTGCAACACTAATACTTTATTTTTAATGGCAAATGGCATCTCCGTCTCAACTTTTACATTGCAAAAAATTTCAATTAAATTGACTACCCTTGATAAAATTCCGGTATATTATGTCGTGGATTTCTTGGAAAACTTCCTTTTGTTTCGATCTTTTGAACAGAGAGTAAGCCACTCGCTGCTGCTATCGAAAAATCGGCTGCGGCGACAACTGTCACCACTCCAGCGTCGCATCTGGGCACATTCCTTATGACGTTTCAGACCCCCTTTCCTACTACTAGCAGGGTAGTGGGTGGGAGACGTTATTGATTTATCGGCGGCCACGCCAGACCATTACTCGCGTCATTAGGAACACACATTTATTTTGGGGATAAAATAATGACACTTTTCTCATTTTGAGACTTCCTTGCCTTCCCCCTACTCCCGTATTCTTTACTTCTTGGCCATGGGATGTGTGTCCCCTTGTCTTCTCCCCCCCTCTGCAGCCCCTTTTCCAGAAGGGAATATGAGGGGTGAAAGGATTGATTTGTCGTCGATTATTGTCGCCTGGCCGTGATGGAAGCTGTTGTCGATTATCGCTTTCCTGATGGGGGCAAAAGTCTTCCGTCACGCTATTCCTGTGAGCTCGGATGGATGCTGGAGTTAGCTCCGTTTATCGCCAGGTCGGGTCTGTTGAGCTGTAGGAAATTAGGCAATATTTGTGAGTCATTTTGCGAGTCGAATAAAACTGTTTGCTTTGTCCCGGGATCATTATGTTAATTTTTTTGGTAATGGCTTAAAGTTCTGAAGAAAGTTGGAAAGCAACTGCGATAAGGAAATTTCCGTCTGGCACAAGATTTCACGTGAGTTACGCAGTTTTATAATTTCGAAATAAGCTGAAGTATAAGAGTGTTACCAGTACATTAAGTTAGGACAGATCCATTAATGGCTGCAATGGTGATGTTCCTTTATTTGCAGACCAAGGTACCTCATATTCGATTCATGGTTAAAAGCATCGAAAACAGGTTGGATTTCTGATTTCCATGAAGTTTCCTGAATTTCTTATGAGACAACGATGTAATTTAGAACAACTATCATATCAGTGCGTCTTTATTTCTTTTGGCAAAGCAGCTTCCAACTGGTTGACGCTGCTGAGTGTTGGTAGTTCGAGCCGGGTTCCAGTCTCGGCAAAACAAGTTGGCTGCGCAATATTTTCGTGGTACTTCACATGTATAATTTAAATACGAGCTACGTTTCTTTAGAAAATTTTGCACGAAGCCATCTCTTCCTTAAGATAGATTGCCGTTATGCTCTTTGTCGTATTTTAAACAACCAAATAATTATATTTTCTCCGCTGTCAGAATGATTACTGCGGATTGTTACAGTGTTATCATTTACAGGAAAATTTGGTTTCCGTTTAAGGTTACCATGTTTTGGATGATGGTGGTATCGAAATCTGGCTGAAAAATGTGCATTCTACATTCATCTCCCCATGGGAGAAAATGAGCACATTATTTTTTGACAATGGGTGTAATAAAAATAGTTCTTCTAAACAGTTAGTTGTCCCAAATATTAGTTAAACCTGTGATAACCCATTTAGTCTATTGTAAATAGGTTAAAATATGTGGTGACTTATAACCTAAAGCTTTAGTCTTGTCTGTATGTATGCGCACGATGTAAATGGAATGGGAAATATATGAAGACATGCGGTCCATGGAACACAATTCGAAAGTTCGAAACAGTGAGCAAAGATTGCAGATCCCAACAGAAAAGTACTGCTTTGTAAACTGAGAGATCCCAGGTTTCAGTCCTGGCCAAGATCCGAATATTTTGGCCAAGATCGAAGTATTTTAAATTTGATTAAATTCTACTTTTATGCTTTATTTAATACTGAATCTTTCTTTAAGGACACATTATACGTCGGCGAAAAGATTGTCCTGTCTGTAACTTACTGTAGCAAACTGTAGTAAACTTTTATGTGCCAGTTTTCGAAAAGTAAAAAATATTCATTTGTGTTAGGGAGTACAGAACCGATTGTTGCGATTGAACCGATAAAATGTTGCGACGGAGAGAGTTAGGTTTATTACTTCTTTGTACGAAGTAAAAAGGAAGTATAATCGCAAACAATTTGGGTATCATATTTCAACTAAAATATCCATTTTGACAGCTATTGAATGCAATTTAAAGATATTTTTGCGCGACATCCATACATAAGGACAGAACAAAGAACTCCTTTTCCCCAAAAAAATTATAAAACTGATGTAAAATGAATTCTGAAGAGAATTTTTCGTGGCGTCTGTGCGTACGTACGTATGTATGTATGTATCTCGCATAACTCAAAAACGAGTAGCCTCAGAACTTTGAAATTTTGTATAATGGATTGCTATAACATTTAGATGTGCACCTCCTATTTTGGTTGGAATCGGCCGCACCAAAAATATATAAATATATGTGTGTATACATATCTTCTCTGTTACTCGGCTCAGTGACTTCAATTTCTTTATTCTTATATGTTTGTAAACTGTGCATGTTTTGCTTTAAAAATGATTGAATTATGCTGTTCTTAGCTTCCGGTTAAGGTTTTTATACCTTTAGTGAATGTACATGCAAGACTAGTAGAATTATCATCAATTTAAAAGTTGTTTAAGTGCGGCTGAACTTAATAATTTTAGCATAGCAGCCATATTTGTTTACATTTGGAACTTAGCAGAGTAGTGGATTTGTTGCCAATCTAGAGAAACTAAGCTTCGCAAGAACAAAGATAACGCCTTCTTTTATTATTGCGAATTGAATCTTGCTTAATCCATTCTGGAATTTATTCGAGGAAATAAGTGTTTAAGATTCACTTCGTAATTTTTAATATAGATATTTTGAGTTTTTATGCATTTTTGCCTTGTCGCGAAGGGAGAACTGAATTAACTGAATCGTTTGTAAAAAACTTTTTTTTTGTTGTTGTTGTTTAATTTCTTTCATACATCGCTTTAAATTTATCATAGTATTTGAGTAGAACGTGTGACAACGATTAGATAATTCCTCAGATGATATGCATAATTTTTGTGCATTCTGAGTTATAAAATGAATGAGATGTAATGGTGTTAAGTGAATCTAGCGCCAGTGTGTCGTTATGGTAAACAAATATAGTGAATTTTAAAGAGTGCGTTTATTCTGTTGTGTTTTATGCGCTATTGATGATGTAGATTTAATTCAATCCAATAAGTTAAAATAAAATGCAAGAGAAAATGCGATTAATTTAATATTCCGTACAAGGAAGTCATGTGGTGTACACATCAGATTTTTTTGTTTAATATCTTTTATACATGATTTTAGATTTATTATTGTATTTGAATAGAATTTGTGGCAATGATTAGATAATTCTTCAACATCTGGCAAAGATTAGATAATTCTTCAGTTGATAGACATAAATTTTGTGCATTGTGAGTTATAAAATGAATTAGATGTAGCGCTGTTAAGTGAAACTAACGCCAGAGCGTCGCTAGTTCGCTTGGTAAACAAATATAGTGAATTTTAAAGAGTGCATTGATTCTATAGTGGTTTATGCGCTATCGACGAAGTATATTTAATTCAAACCAAGAAGTTTATATTAAATATAAAATGCGTATAATTTAATATTCTGTAGAAGGAAGTCATGTGCTGTACACGTGAGATTTCTTTTCAGTGTTATTGTAGAACTACCAGAATGATTCTAAAAGAGGTAATAGTACAGAGCGATTCTAAAATGTCCGTAAAAAAAATGCAAAGACAATAGAGCCGATGGAAAAAAATAGATTTTATAATGAAATGGCGCGTTAAGGTACCAGAGAGCACTTTTGAGGTCTGTTCATGAAAGCGGGCTGCTAGCGTAAATCGTCGTTCCACGTGCGGACTTCGAGTTGTATGCTTCGCTACAGAAACAGGCTGCCTGCTGATGTACATTTTATTTAGGAGGCTGTGGACAGAAGCAAAGCAGTTGCTCAAGGATCAACAGGAATGATTCCCGAGTAACAGCTGCCGAATCGCTTAATATTTGAACGTATATGAATCTTGTATCGCATATGAACGCTGTGAATCTTGCGTCACTGCTGGTGAATGCGCTTTCAAACGCCTCTTGTAAAAAGGTGAATCATTAGAATAATTGTTTCTTTTCACTTGGTGTTAATTATTTACTCGTCATTTATGCTGCTTATCTTAGATGCCAGAACTAATCCGCGCCGTTTCTCACACACATTCTATTAAAATATTTGCTTATTTCAATACTCTTGCCTACCTTAGTAGCAATACTCTCTGCCTACCTTAGTTCTGCCTTATTTCAATACTCTCTGCCTACCTTAGTTAAATTGATACTGATTTGTAGTGGCAATCATGCTGGATGTGATTATGCTGTTTGTGATGTGAATGAAACACCCCTTTTTGATCATAAGATCACTTCGTGATCAGACGGGTTGGGGTGTTTTCGGCAAACGTACTCTTTGCCTACCTTTACCTTCTTGCAAGATATTTTAGAATCACCTCTGTTTAGAGCACTTAAAATGTCTACGGTTAGTTAGGTTAATGTTAATAAAGGGTGTTACATGGAAAATGTCTCAAGTCACTAAGAAATACACATTATTTGTACAGACTCTTTTTCATATACTAACGAGCAGCGAGTTGTTGCAATTAGAAATATCAATGAGATCAGTAGCTTGTCAAACGCTTTATTTCGATCAAAAGTAACTTTTATCTGTACGGGAAATAACAGCATATTTTCTATGCATTAAAAGTATTGCTATCTGTATATTATTAAAAGAAAATTTTGTGATCTCTTTTTTGCTCCTTTTAAGTTTATTTGCAGTCGCCTAATATTAGAAAATTTCGAAGCTTTTCTTCGCAACTAAATGACTAGTTATTTTACTAACCTTACCTTTAAATACTGGTTTCGTCTTAGTAACACCAAATGCTATTGGATTACTTTAAATTAATATTCTTTAAATTTATTCATTTCATTTAAAAACTTTTATCCGTGCCTGTAACTGTGTCTACCAAGAGAATATTTTATTTTCTTCAATATATTGTGTATTTAGTGTGAAATTCAATCTTATAATCCATTTATATCATAAAACTGACGGCCATATTAGAGTTGCTGTATGTTCCGAGTAATGTTAAAACACCCTGTAAATCGTGATATCTTCCTTTTCTTTCCATTATTAGTCAAAAACGTGAATCTCTGACAGGCTTAACTACGTCAGTAACAGAGCGTAAGTATTTGATATCAACATAGTTTCATTACTTTCTGTCAAATGATTTCGTTTTACATTCAATTACGGAATAAATTAGATGTTGTGAGCTTCATGAATTATTTATACGTACAGTCACGACTTTATTTGTTAAATGGATGGTAGCAGAAACTTATCTAAACGTCATATGTTAAAGCGTGTAGATATTTGATGGATGTTCGCTTCAAATATTTTCGCTAATCGTTGCCTTGCGGAAATCCTTGAATCACCGTGAGAATTATTTCTCAGAAATTACAATAACGGCTGTGAAATATTGTATCAGGAAACGTATATCTAAAGGTTAATTACCAAGAGGCAAATTGATCAGATGAACTAGAGAATCCGTGAAGTATCTCTGAAGTATCTATTATGGGCTGATATTCTTGCTTACATTTTTATGTTCTAGAAAGTTGAATAAGACAAGTTTTTTAACGCATTTATATATAGGATGTCTCTAAAGTCACTGTCCCTTTTGAAATAAAATGAAAAATGCTTCAAACAAAATGTGGCATCATTTTTATTATATTTTGAAATACAATATATGTATTTCAAAATAAATACTGGGGAAAACGCGCTTAAAAATTAAATTACAAATTTTTATATGTACATCACCAATAATTCTCCTGATTTCAAAGAAATATGCTGTTCTGGGAATACTCATTCAAGCGTATCTGAGGTTATCTTCAAAAAAGCTGCGCGAATTCATTCATAAACATTAGTTCTAATTCTTCTACGATAAAGTACAGGATAGAATAAAAATTCTTTTACGTTAGAAGTTCAGGCCTATGTAATGAAAAATTTAACCCTCCAGAGACCGCGTTAATCAAGATTCAGGATTCTTTACGTCCAGCCTACCGATAAGAAAAACATCCATTTCATAGCCCTTCATCCTGTCGAAGGACCACTATGTTAAAATCACTAGCCTGACAAAGTTATAATCCGCTCAAATGTTATTCATCCCTCCCCACCCCACCCCAAAAAAACAGCTTTATAAACTTTTGAATACCATATTTACTTCTGGTGAAACATATTCCATTCATTAAAACCTCTTCTCAGTTAGGTATTATAGTTTTGACTTTTATCATTAAAGATATATGTGTGTATATATATATATATATATATATATATAATATTTAGCATCATACAGAAGCTCTGAACTCATCGCTGTTTCAACCAATCTTGTCACCGAACGCTGCTCAGGGTAAGATGCTGCATCCGCAAGAATAAGTGAAGGACACAAATAACCAAGCCTCATGTGGGAGTCGAATTTCCACCCGTGAGTTCAGACTAGTAATTAGTCTTCACTGGTCACTATTCCTTATAGAGCGACTCATCGAATATATTGAATTGAGAGCTTTGGAGTTGTAAGGTATTTCTCTCACCTTCTTAGCTTGCCTTCGTGGTATGATCGTCAGCACTCTCGGCGCGTATTCGAGAGGTCAGAGGTTCGAATACCGCGGAGAGCATTGCTCATTTTTCCCATCTCCTGCTTTCAAAATAACCTTATAAGGCATTTCACCCGCCTTCTTAGCATGCCTTCGTGGTGCAGTGGTCAGCACAGTCGGCGCGCATTCGAGAGGTTCTTGGTTCGAGTCTCGGTGAGGACATTGCTCATTTTTCATGTCTCCTGCTTCGAAATAACCTAATGTCTCTACAACCTAATGACTCTACAAAGTATTTAACTGAAAAATATGAAAAGAATTGAATATTTATAATTATATACGGCTATTATATACAAATGTGTGTGCAGTTATGTCATTACTGATTTATTTATTCCTGTAACTGAACTTAAACCAAATTTTACTAAGATCTTAAGATCTAACGTTACTTTAAACTTTTTTTCAGCCTTATATTCTATGACACCAGAATACAACTTCGTTTCAAAAATGTTCTTGCCCTAGAAAAATCTCCTCTTTGAACGAAACTATGATGGCTGCTGTACAGGATCCCCGTTTTTCGTTTCCCTTTCGTAATTTACGACTTGACCACAGCTGGACAGTATGTTTCTCGGCTTCAATTTTCCTTACTATTTATTTGCGTAAAATCTTCGACATAACAGTGCAGCGCAAGTAACACTTTTTATATCGTATTATTATGTACTCATATGATTATTATCAAATTTAATAAACATGTCCAAACTTTTTCATTAATTTAATAGCTGCTCGCCTATTTAAAGCATTTTGAAAACTTCACGAAATAATTTAGTATTATACGATGTTTAACTCATTTTTTTTTTTAAATTTACGCAATCTATTACAATGATGTCAAAAGCCGTAACTTCGTATTGACGCAAAAATTCAAACTTCCACATTTTAAGCGACAAGCCACTTATGATTCTAATGAATTTTCCATGATGCAGCTAAAATAATAGTTTTCTAGATCAGCTCTGGATAATTTCGGATGCAGCTGATTAGTTTCAATTTTAAGACTTTATTTTTACAGCGTTATTCGTCGTGTGATTCGCGAATATGATTTGCATTTAATTTGGGACAGACTTCCGATCAATTAACAATACTTATATATATCTATGATTTGTTTCAACCTTTTACTTTGAGGGTTTAATAATTTACGTTTTTAATTTTTTTTTTCATTCTACATCAGCTCAGGTATTTTGGAACGTTTCTGAACCTTTGTTCAATCTGAGTTTCTTTGATACTTTTTCTTGCAGGTTGCTTCTTGAATTGATTTAGTTTATCATCGCAGTTTTACTTACGACTTTAATTTTTCGACCTTTTCATCTGCTTTTTAAAGAAGCATCTACCTTTTCCACTTTTTCTCCAATTCCATGGATTTTCTCCGAACCGACTCCAATTCTTAAAGCGTTTTATATGTTCTCAGTTTAACTCTATAACAGAATTATTTTTACATCACGCGAATTAAAGCTAATCTTTCACACAATCAAATAATTAAAGCTAATCTTTCACACATTCGAACCGCTCTTTTTTTAGGTTTTATATATTGACCTTACCTGAAGGTTTTCATGAATTTTAATAATACCTTCCTGTAAATGATTGTATATCTTTTTTGCATTTTCAGTAGCGTAATTATATTTCTACATTACCCTTTTAACATTGTTTTTATTGTTGTATATATGTCACTATGAGTTCTGCTTTACTGATTTTAAGTTTTCATTGTTGTATATATGTCAGTATGAGTTCTGCTTTACTGATTTTTACTTTACCGAGTTTATTGCATTTATGTACCTTTTGAGAGTTGCGAATGTGGAAGAGATCTAAACATTTGAGAGACTCTAAAAGATGAACTCTAAAATATTTCAAGTGTTTCGCGCTTTATCTCAAATGTCTCAGAGGAACGAAACCTATATTCGAAATTCAATGATCAACTAGGTATAAGGCTTCAAATCACTTTTCCCTTGATAAGTTCTGTTTGAAGCGTTGAATTCTGGAGATCATTGTTTACTTTAAAAAATTTTTTACATTTGTTTCTTTCAATGACTTCCATTTGTCCAATGTTTACTTATACTACCTTAGGACGCGACTTTTTTCGAGATCCTAAATGATTAGGACCTTTACTAGAAATTTAATGTAAACAAGCAATCTAAACTACCTCATCTCCTTAAATATATATATATTTAAGTAAACAATTTAATTAATCGTAATAAATTTCCTAATATTTGCGCAAAATCTGCAAAATAATAAAATTATAATTTATTTACTAATGGATTATTTAATGTATTATCTCCTTTGATAAAAGTAGTTAAAATTCTATTGAAATGAAGTAAATTCTAAGCATATTTAAAAATTGAATCTTGAAAAAAAAATTTTAACATGGAATCATCAAAAACGGATCTCGAATAAATCGGAAAAGGAAACTCTTAAAAAGGTATAATTAAAAGTGAAAATATAAGCAATAAACCAAGTAGTTATCGTCATTGACTGGAAATTAGTTGACTTTTTAAGAGGAACAAACCAGCTTCCGATCAAATAACAATAGTTAATAAATGCGAAATTGTTTCGTCTTTTTCTCAAGTAAGAATTATTATGCGAAAAAAGATTTTTAGTAAGATGAGTTTAAGCTTAGTAAGTAGAGTTTAAGTGAAATGAAGTGAAGTAAATGCGCTGATTAGAATTCAGTAAGAAAAATGGCTGTTCCGTGAAGTTTTAAAATAAATTTGAAATTCGTGACATATTTGTGTAAGAGTGAGTATATATATGTAGGAAAACTTTAAAAGTTAAGAGGGAGAATTTTTTTATGTCCACAAAAGTATTTTGAATACTGACTAAATCAAAATTAAGTGATATGTGTATTTCAACATCTGACACGTGGGATTAAGATTAGGAGGAGAGTAGGGGAATTGGGGTACAGACAATCCTCCGCGAGTGATGCGGGGGGGAAGGAAATTGGGTGAGATGTCAGTTGGGAGGTGACATATAAATCGCCTAAGTTACTTTAAATTTTCTCTTTTAGGTGGCTGGTTTAAGTTTCGGTTCACTCAAATTTACTTTTTCGATACAGTTTTATGCGTTCAGAGTTATTCAACAGCAATTCAAATGATTATAACGAATCTGAATTGAAATTTTAATTCTATTCTTAGGAAGACGTCATCCGAAGAATCGGATCATATACTCGAACGGTATGCAATTAATGACAAGCTACATTCGTTCGAAATTTTTGATGTAGTATCGCCCAGTCGGCATAATATTTAGTTACATGTTGCAAATTTGCGTCTATGTGAAGTTAGAGATTGTAAATACGTCATTCCATTTCCTTGGATCACATTTTATAATGGACTAATTCGTGTCTTGGGGCATCGGTACACATTATATGTTAATAATTAATTAATAAATATATTTAAGAATATGACCCAGAAGAATTAACGCCGATAATTTTAAAGACAGCTTTATTAATTCAGAAGAAACTTTCCAAGAAGATAGTCTTAAGATGGTTAAAAGTATGAAAATATGTAAAATCAGTCCAATAATAATAAACTTCTAATTCAGGCCGGAGAAATAGACATGCCAGGTTGTGAGTGGCTTTTGAAATCTGTTACCAGTTGTTGCCGAGATGCTGGTTGGATATTATTACAGTAGAAGCCGCTTAATATGATCGCAATGACTATTATCATTCGGATACTGTCCCACCCGTTTGTATGCGAAAACATGGAAAATGCGTTGCTTATTGCGATCAAAATTTGGTTAATATGAACAAAGTATTAGGGCATAAATGTTTTAAACTGAAGTAAAGTCGCCAAACAATTTTAAAATGCATTATAAAAATTACCAAATTGCAGAAGAATGTCTCCAAACATCTTGATTTCGATTTTAGTCAACCATTTAAAATTAGGCAAAAAAGCAACCTTAGTTTGACGTAGATTGATTTTGTTCGTCGATTCATCGATAGACTGAACACTATCGATGAATTTGAGGGTATCAAACACAGTTCCATGACATTAGTTACATTTCTTTTATATTTTAGAGGATATTTTTTTCTCATTGTTTAATGTTATCATTCGGTTCATATTATCAAAATAGTCAGAGGCAAAAGGGATCACATTAAACGACGCCTACATACATATCTACAAACACCGTAAAGATATTGTTACGAATTTTGTACACAGATAGATGATTTTGGTGCAATTATATGTGAAATTATATTTTCCGTATAATGAATGTAACATGAAAATCTAGAGAGCCAATGCTTTGCCGGAAAGATAAGAATACAGGGGAAAGTCTAGTTAATATTGAGTAAATGGCTCTCTCGCTAATTTGGCGAGATATCGCAAAGCTGGCAACTGTTATGGCGAGTAATTTTTGTCGCCAAATTTGGCGAGAAATCTCCAAAAGTCGGTATTGCTCCACCTGAGTTCGGAGTACTGAGAAATCTCAGGGTTAGCTTCGCTCTTTAGATGCGCTTTGCATTGCGCTGTGTTAAACCTTCTTAGTAGTTTGAAGTGTAACTACTGATTGTATTCGATGGCACTGTGAAGATCTGTACACCAATTTTTTCTGGAAAGTTCCAGAGCTGTGAAGTGTTACTTTTGGTAAAATAGATTTTATAAAGCTATCATCGGACCTGTGTGCATGTAATCTGTTACGAACTCGTACACGCGCAACAATATACATACGCCACAAATATAGTGGTGAACATGGACATAAATACATAAAAACATCCTTGTGAGGTATGATGTGTACATCACATCAATAAAGGATTGCAAATGGCAATATATATTCTTATGCGAAATTACCTTTTCAATAGGAATTTTTTTTAAAAAAGAAAGGGTTTTTTAGAATGCTGAGTGTTTCGTTAATTGGCATTAAGAAACCAATTACTGTTCAGGAAGATTTAATGGTTGGTTTGGACGTCCCCCTTGTCAATGAAGACCTTATGACCAATATACGTCGCCTCGATCATACCAGACTTGTTAACAAATAAGAAACATACAAAAACAAAACACAAACATACAAAACAGTAATACAAACAAGACAGATTGGCGACCAGGAGCAATACAAAGCTTCATATTTAAATTATTTTCTGGTAAACTAAAAAATTTTTTTCTGGTATTAAACCAATAAGATCTATCAAAGATCAACGTTCCGCCCGTTTATAACAGTTTTAAAATCAAAATTACATTAAAAAGTTTAAAATCTTAAAATCAAAACAACAAGATATCAATTACAATAAAACGTACAAAATACATAATATTCAACCGAAATAACTTATTTGCAAACCTTATTTTGTAATACTATCAAAACATATTCCTGTTTTATCTACAATTTTCAAAATTATATATAATACAAATATAAGATCAATCACACAACTTTAAATAAAAAACGAAAGATCAGACAAGTCTCAAATCTCAATACCACAGATATTTCTACTAGAATTTAAATAATTCATAAATACTCTGACAGTCCCCTTAAGTTTCACAAGATCCACCGTACCTACATTACGCTTTAAATCCGCAGGACGAACTGATTCAAACAATTTACAATCATACAAATAATGTTCTGAGTCACCATAAACTTTACAATGATTGCATAAAGGAGTTTCCTGAATACCAAATCTTTTAAGATAAGCGAGGGAACGGCCATGTCCGGTAATAAATTGAGTCAATATCATTGTATATATTCATTTTCAGGGATATTTTAATATTTCGAATTAAATCTTGATTTCGATCAGGTCGTTCCACCACTGTCTCCTATTTAATGGTGTCATATGGTATGCTTAGTATCTTTTTCATGTCAGGGGAATCATATACGTATGTAAAGATTAGAACACTATCTGTATAATCAGATGCGAAATAAATGTTTTCAAATCTATATCTCCCGCAATCAGAAACTTTTTTATGGCGTAACAATATTTTTATAATTCAAATAAGTGTAATTCAAGTAAAAAAATTAGCTTGAAATTATGTTGCTAAAAAGAAACGTTAAGTATACTTGTCTTAATTTAAATATAGATTCAACTGCTACCAGTTTCTTTTGGCTAGAAAAATAATTTGTGAGGGTTGACCTTGACTGTACGAAATTCAAACCACGCACAAGTAAGACATACAAAAGCTCTTAAAATATTTCTTTGCCATTGGAGTTTACTCAACCTTAGATAAACGTAATAGCAGTTTAGCCCCTTTGATGCAGCAATTGGACATAATGCATAGTCGCTCGATTCAAAACATTGTAACAAAATGTGTTGATTTAAGGTGCCATTTGATGGTTTGGATCATGGGGTAGATTAAGCGTGACCAAGATGCCTTCGCAAACTCAAACTTTTAATATTGACAGAAGCAACTGAAGAGCGAGATTCGAAACCGGATGGAAATTTGGGTGTTTGTAATTTCGAAGTTCCATTAGACTTATTTGGGGCGGCAGTTTTTATTGTGCGGAAGCGGAAACCGTAATGCTTTTTTCCGCATGGCAACTAGTGGCTTCGACGACGAAGACCTCAGGTAAAGGGTTCAATGCCATTCAAATAGTCATAAAAATATGTGACCCCGAAAATCATCGTACTTGATCTTGATTGTCTAGGCTAAAAACTATTTCCGATTGAACAATGGGCACTTTCCATGCAAAACCCAACTAACCTTTCTGAAAATATTAACGAAAAAGAAGAGTCTTCTGTTCTAAACACTGGAGCACAGCTGAAGATCGGTTGGAAAGAAGTCATTAACAATTGTTTCTTGTTCATTGTGATCTCAAGTGTGAAGTTATCAAATGCATTAAAAAGTGTTTTTGAATTTCCTGGGAATAAAATTTTAATGGTGTATTAATCCGTACAAAATTTTTGTATTTTTGGTCGCATCGTTCAACAGGTATGAATGTTAACGTCTCGAATTTTGAGCAGTCATATTTTAATCTTGTTTCTTTATTAGATGGTAATGTGATTTCAAATTTGTTCTGTGATTCATTAGTTGGTTTCCAAAATAAAAACATCTAAGCAACCCGAGATATTATCCCTTAACTAGCATATGTAAGTTTGTTTCGAAATTAATATTTTTAAATAATTATTGCTTTTATAATTTATTAAAGTTTTGAGAAATATTTGCATTTTTAAATCCCAGTCGTGATGTACCACATGACTGTGTACACATTCAAATATCAATCATCATGCACCACATAACTACAAACTGTAAATCATAGTGCGCCGCATATCATAAATACGTACATATAATATTTCCAGTATAATTAAGAATTTCTCTACCTTTTCTTTTTTGGGTGGCGTAATCCGAAAGAAATTAAAATGTTATCCCAAATAAGTATTTCCATATACCGTTCTATAAATATGTCAGGATGTTTTATAGTCAGATTGAAATATTCCTCTGATTATTTATATCAGATATGCGTGTTTTTTTAAACTGACTGGGCAGAAATTTACGGGGCTTACCTCTATCTATAGGAAAAAGGAAATAAAGGAGGATTGCAGTTATTTGAAATCCAATAATCCTGAACTCTGATGATCAAGACTGGTTGTTTTTACATGGCCAATTAAATTTACGTTTACTTTGCATTCATTTCAATATTTCTTTTATTCCTCAGTTCAAAGAAAAAATTATAGAAATATGAAACAATTTAGTATATATACTTTTAAGAAGTTATTCAGTTAATTTAGATGACAGTGCGTGACCTTGCTGACTTGAACCAAAAATGTAATTTGTTATAAGTCAATCAGTAATTCATATATAGGGTGACCATGAAAAAAACTTCAGAGCATTTTTTAATGAGATGCATAGTTTACGACTTTGTTTTCCATTATATAGTTTTGTAGCCTTTTCTGTTAGTTCCAGTTTGATATCAAAATAACACAGTGGTTATAAAAAAATTTGCCCAACCCCTAGCGGCCTATCCGCTCAACCAATTCAAATGAAATTTCAGATATTGTTATTTGAAAGTTTTTGCTCGAGATTGCGACGATTTAAACAATATAGCTCTCAGGTTTCGGTTACAGTGAAATAATTTCGAACTTTTCGAATGGCAACACCACCTTTTTCTGAGCAAACTGATCAGCGCATTGAAGAACCGCATATGGCTTTGGAAAGATACACGTATGCCGAAAATTGCGGGCGTAAAACATTTGCAAAGAAGAGCATTTTAAAGAACCAGTGTCGACACAAAGACGAGGCGAGCAGTGCGAGTTTATCGGCAAAATCATAAGCTTAGATAAGGCCCATGTTCCATAAAAATTGTACGCGATTTTGTAAAGAAAATTGAAGAAACTGTATGCACATGCAATGGACCGCGATCCGGACGACCATGTTTTCCTGTTGAAATTATTGCAGAAGAACATTATACAGTTACTGCAGGTCCATTGCATACAGCAAGAAGTGCTACCCGCAGTTTGGATGTACCGAGAGCCACAATTCTCAGGCTTCTTCCTCTGTTCTGTGGATGTTTCCTTACCGATTCCAGTGCGTCCAGATTTTGCTACCTGGAGACTAGCAACAGCGTGTCGACTTCATCAGATATGATAAGCATAGCAGGTGGCCGCTGCAGATATTATGGACGGATGAAGTGCATTTCTCCTTAACTGGAAACGTAAACACTCCTAGACCTGTTGCTTTAAATCATCAAAATCTCGAGCACATACTTTCAAATAAGAATATCTGAAATTTGATTTTGATTGGTTGAGCGGATACTTAAGGGATCATACATAGGGATAAAGTTAGGAGATGACACATTTTTTATGCCCAACCTGTACATTTATATCATCTTAGAACTGCATTCACTGAGCTGTCGAAAATGCTCACGATGTAGCACCAGCACCTTTATACGAAGCCAAAAGTGACTGTGCGGTGCAGCATAGCAAGCATATTCGTTCGTACTTCTTCGAAGAGATCACTTCCACAAGTAGGAAAACATACTCCATTCACAAGTATTCGGTATACAACAATGTTGCAGAATTACCCTTAATTCCAGAATTACAGTGGCGTAGTGTCTTCAGTGACACTGTATGGATGAAATATGGTGCTGCTCCACAAATCGTCACATGTGTTCGGTAAGTGTTGAAAAAGCACTTTAGAGATAGAGTCATCTCCCGTAATTTTGCAGTTTCGTGGCCACCAGCCTTCCTTCCGATGGATTGGTTCTGAGGTTGTCTGAAATCTACGGTATATACATCAATTCCGTGAGATTTGTCAGAATTGAAAGATGCCATAAAATGTTATACAGATACTTTTCAGCGTGCAATGAGTTATCTATTCTGCGAAGACGGGCACGTTGAAAACTCGTAATTCTAATAAAAGTTCCCCTCCAAAACCTCTCTTGCGTTGCCAATGGCCCTTTAAAATGCCTTTTCTTTGCAAAAGTTTTACGCCATCAATTTTCGTCATATATGTATCTTTCCAACGTTATTTATAGTTTTACAATGCGCTGATCAGTTTGCTCAGGAAAAAAGTGGATCTTGCCATTCACAAATTTCAAATCATTTCACTGTAACCCTGACCGTGAGAGCCCTATTGCTTTAAATCATCAAAATCTCGAGCATATACCTTTAAATAACAATATCTGAAATTTCATTTTGATTGGTTGAGCGGATACTTAGAGAATCATACGCAGGTTAGAGGTCACACGTCGGGGAAGTTTTTTTATGCCCACCCTGTACATTCATATCATTTAATTCGGTAACATATGTCTCCACATACCGTTCAATAAATATGAAGGTTTCCAGTAACAAGCCATTACGTAATGTTTTGCAAACATGTAGCTTAAAAACATTAAGATTAAAGCAAATTTCGTACTGTGTACAGGCTTTTCAGTTCCTTCTTCATTGCGTGAATCATTGCTTAGCCGTAGCAGTATTCTTTTTATTAAAATATGTATGTACATTATTAATTTTATTATTCTACTCCATTGAAAGAAACTGTTTTAGTTTAATTTTAGTTAAACAATAATAAGTTTATGCATTCTATTCTAAGAAAAAAGGAAATAATTTCTTTAATTTTTATATACTCAGAATAAAAGGAAGTTATATTTTTAGCTTTAGAGCCCATGCTAATAAGAATTAATTTAATTTGATCTGTTTATTTAGTTTGAAATAGAAATGAATAATGTGCTTAAAAATTACGTTATTCAATTTTGTCGAAAATGCCCGTATCCCGATTTATTTAGCATAAATAATATATATGTACACTACGCAAAAAACAGGAGGTCAGTTCTATATATCATGTTCTTCTGCGCCGTTTCACTTATACTTAAATAAACGTGACTTAGGATATATATTAGCTTTATACGTAGCAATTGTTCTAACATAGATATTTTGACAAAAAATCGGACATTTTCTGAAATAACATCCCATTTTTTTTCCATATTTCGTTTTTACGACTCAAATTATGCCAAGTTTTGTAAAAAATCGCACGAGTATCTTTTGAAAAATTAGCTCTCAAAATTTTAGCTCCTCCATATTAATTGAATTTGAAATTTTTTTTAAGAAAACGGTAAAAGTGGAGTTTAAATGCTTTTTTACAGTTTCATTCCTGTGAAGATCCTAACTATTATGTTACTTATGTAACAATGTGATTGCGTGAAAATTTTATTTTTAAATTAGTATCCGGCTTTCTACCTTTTAGAATTTTCAAAATTTGCAATGCAAGTTTTTTTATAAGTTTTTGTTAATTTGCTTAAAGTAAATTGATATTTCTATTAATTTACTTAAAGTAAATGGATAGTAATATTTCTGTTCATTCACTTAAAGTAAATTAATAGTAATATTTCTCCTCGTTGGCTCCGTTGAACTTTGAACTCCCGACAAAATACCGCTTGCAAAATAGTTAGTGACTTCTAAAGAGATATTAGTTTAGGTAGAAACCACCTCCTTCAAAAGAATTGCCGAGACCAAATTTCCTCTTGTAAAGTCCAGTTCGACCTGGTTTTAATAATATGCACCAAAAAATATATATTTCTAGAGTGATTTAATTTTAGAACTGAAATATCTTTCACAGTAGAAAAAAGTGTAAAAGAAGTATAACACTTGATTAAAAAAAGTCTTTAGAAAAAGAAGTTTAATTATTTCTTTTTACATATACCAAATAAATATCGAAGTATTTCAAAGCGAAATTAGCAAATGTCAGAAATAAAACCTGGAATTTTTTAAATACAATTCAATTGAATATATTATTTTTTTAATTCAGATTTATCGCTGAATTTTACTTCTTTACAGAAGCAATCTAAACTAAAATATACCTTAATGCGAACAACAGGCAGTGCCTTCTGTATTTGCAGCTGTCATCTGTATCTAACCAAGATTATTAATAAAACTCAAAGTCTAAGGACTTCTGATTTTATGACATTTATAAATTTACAATCATTATCCTTTTTTAGGATGGCATAAAATAAAAATCAAAAGACCAAACTTAATTTTATTTAGCTAAGAAAGACAAGTGATCCGAATTATTTGAACTTCAGATATCTAGAGTACGGTTGAATGAACACAAATAAATCATTTTGCATCCATGGTAAACTCATTTGTAGTTATAAATACTTAATGGTTTGCATCTATCACATAACAAATTCTGTTAAATTTCCAGCCGTATCCGTCGTCTTGTACATGACTTATCCAGCTCCCGAACTCAACTTACCTTCCTTTGTTTTGCCAATGTTTTTTTTTTCTTCCACTTTATCCGCCACCTCACAGAAAGAAGTAGAGAAAAGATTTTGGAGCGCTTTCGTGACCAGCGAAGCCATGTTGCTTTTGCAGCCCCCTCATCTTTTTAACCCCCCTCCCCACATGTACTTCGATTCTGCATCCCCCAACCCCCACTTCCCGACGAAAAATCTGTTCGTGCCTTCGAAATTCGTCGAGAGCCAAGGCAAAGGTTCGATAATGGGAACAGCTGCTGCCCAGATTCCGTCATTGTTTTCCGGGGTTATAAATGAGGAGAGCCCCTAGCCCTTGACGTTCAATGACAGAATCCTTCTATTGCTCTCCCTCCCCCTCGAAGCTTCATCTTTATCCTTACCAAGCTTTCCCCTACCCCACCTATACGAAATTGCCAGGCAGAGCAGCCACTCGATTAGTGGTGATAAACAGAACTCTGCCTTGTCCCCCCTTCTTTATTCGATGTAGTATTTTGTTATCCGCAATCCCCCCCTTATTCCTCGTCCCAATCTTACCTTTCTTTTTCCTATGTGCATGATGGTTGTGCACGAGGACGCTATTTTTAATCCGGCGCTACCAACCATAGCGATAGTCTTTGATGTTCTCCCGTCCTCTTCTTCCCCTTTGGAAACTGTCACGCGGGTTGTCCTGCCTTCCCCTATCAGGATGCAGATGATCCTCTTCCTATCTATCTATCTATCTATACCCCTGACCCCCATGCACACATCCCAGGCGAAACTTTATTTTTTTCCCTCTTCACCCATGAAAGAAAAGTGGGGATTTGGGGACTATTAATCATGTACCATATAGCACTATCGTTTCGCCCGATCCCGTTTCGTTTCATTTCATGCATATTCGCTTACTTCATTTATGCGCTTGTATGGCTACCGGGTTATTTTCAAAAGAAACTGTATTATCTTAAAGAAATATTTAATCAAATGTAAAAAATTTTAGCTGCGGAATATAGTTCGTGAAAGAAGTCCGTAGCTTTGATCAGCGATAAAATTAATTAAATGGCAATTTAAATAATTTAATCCTAAGAAATCAACCTTAAGAAATCGTCTGAAATTTTAACCAGATATAAAATTAATGATCCAGAAAGTAATAATAAATATCCTTGTACACAATATCACGCAATTAGTAATGAGTTTAACATAACTGATATGTATTTGAGTATATTTCTGTAAAAGGTATCTATACCTCAGAAGGAAAATAGGCCAATGTTCACTTTTCAAGATTTTTGGAAAAAGTTACCTTTGACAAGTTTTGGATCATTTATAGTAGAATTCAAAGAAATATTTCTTAAAGACTTTATTCTTTCTATACACTTAAAAAGATATAATGTTAATTAGTTTTTATTATTATTACACAGATTTCTAAATGTTCTTACACTGCTTTTTACTTTACTACATATAATTAATACATTGGTCTTTTAAATGAAGAACATTGGTCTTTTAATGATTTAAAAGAATGGTAGTAGTGGAAGAATAGTGAAGTAATGAATTAGATTTATATGGATAACATTTTCCACATAAATCTAATTCACAACTTTATAATGAAACTGAAGCAAACAAAAATCACAGTTTCGAACATCTTGAACATTATCCCATTTTTCACAAACATGTAAGTTTACATTTCATTTTTTTCTCTCATTCACACTATATTACTTAATATATTGCATTTATTTGTTAAACTCTTCGTTACAAATTTATTGCAAAAATTTCAAAAAAAATATTATTAATTAAAGAATGAAATTTAAAGGTAGGTACTCAATACGATTTCAAACAAGGTAATTATGCATTGAAATTCAACAAAAAAACGAAACTCTTTGAATTCTTTTTCCGCATTAAATTGCCTTTCATATCATGTCTTATTCCAAAAACCAGTGATGATGAATACAAAATTGCGATTCCCGTATTATGTTAAGCTGAATGGCCACTAAGAATGTTTTTTATCAAGACAGTCTTCTTATTACTCTGCTCGCAAATAAGCCCATACTTGGCTAGTTAAAGGGAGTGACTAACCCCGTCTTATGTTGTGCCTCAAAAAGAACATGAATTAATTAATTTCTGTTACAGAAACTGAAAAATTTCTACTGCAGTGAATGAAACACGTCGTTGTTCTATTATGGATAAATATAAATTGTTGGCAGTGGACTATATCGCGTCGAATATGATCTTAGGCCGATAATTGTGTAACCAAAATAAAATTAGAAATATAGTAAGAATAAATTTCATGTAACAAGTAAGGGCTCACTACTGGACGAATGATATAGTCACTGAACATTGTCTGGGGTTCAAGTTCCAGATTTATATAGAACGGGATGGCAGCTTGGGTCTTTTCATGGTTTTTCCAATTTGTAATTTGTATACGAGCCAGTTTTCCTTAAAAAGCCCTTCACGAAGAGATCCCTCCCTTCAGGCAGCTAGACCTCACGTGCTTTGACATATTTAAACAAATTAAACCTTATAACGAGCAATAAATTAAACATTCTGCCAAATAATAAAAGTAACTCTATCAGGACTGAGTGTTCTGTGTATGCTCTTCGGAAACATGGTGAATTACTTACAAGGGTTCTTCTTCTCAAGTCCTGAACTGGAACAGGGAGCGGAAAATACGCTATGTTCTGGTGTAGATACTGTATTGGCGAATAACTGCACTTGAAAGGGATTTGAAATCCTCTTTTATTAAATCACTATTATTTACACACTTCCCAACTCGGGATAGATACAGAAAGTAAAAGACCACACTTGGGCCTAACTTAACAAACAAATAAATTTAAATAAATACCTAAATAGAAATTAAATTAAACTTTGCTTCGCAGAGCAATTCGCGGAGTTTGGCCTCTAACTAAAAGGGTGCGTAGCAAGATATACTAATACTAGCGCACTTCAATTTATTTCAATATGCAATCTCGTAGTAAGCACGATGGCTTATAATCTTAGCTGCTAGCTGGTCAGGCGAACGTCGAGCAGACTGACCGTGATCTGAGACCAAAGCTCTCTCACACTAAGAGGTTTCTACCTCTGGTTTAAATAGTACTTGGCTGTACTTCAAAATTAGCATAAGCTGAAAACGCGCGCTTCTTCTGACGGGAAGTTGAAACAGAGAAGAGATAGAAAGATTTAAATTAAAATAAAACTTGGTTAGTTTAACTAAAACCTTACAACTCATTTCGAAGTGTAATACTATTATATCTTGTAGTATACTGCATATTCAAGATTTGGTTTTAAAAATAAAAGCTTATATCCTGTAGCTACAGCTAAAATATTACAATATAAGGAAAGCTTGAAGCCGAAGATAGCTATAAAATTGATAAATGCTATGATAAATGAAAATCTGTGATGATGGAAAGGCAATACCTAAAAAAATCTGTGAAATCTAAAATTAATAATTTATTCTTAGTTTTAAAATTAGATAGTTATTTCGATATGGCAAAGCACACAAGGGCTGTCTGCCTAAGAAAAGGGATGCTTTCGTGACTAACTTGCTCAAGGAAAGTAGCTCATGAAATTATGAGATTGCCTCAAGCAAAAAAAAATCAATGCATCAGTTATGAAATTGACAAAAAAAAAGTACGCTGCGCATGACCTAAAGAACAACAGCAAAGATTCCTGGATTTTTCTTAGAATATTTGAAGTCTGTGATTAGTGCACGTAAAGCATAATTTTTTTTTTAAAAAAAAGGAAAGAAAGGAAGATTTTTTCAGGTTAATTTTTTTTTATATCATTGATCCTTTTTCAACGACATAGATGTTATACATCAGAATTGCACTAGCAGATCCATACATAAAATTAGCTTAGCCTGTCATCTGAGTAAGACCCGGTAAGGAATTTGATAGTGTTCAATGGCTTTAACACATCAGTGGCAGCCTCGATAATAAATGATACGGAAAATAAATAATTTGTAAGTATACATTTTACATATGTCTTTTGGAGATAATAGCTTCAAATCCTAAAAAGAGTCTCGGAGTGT
>KK121273.1:826488-841543 GCA_000611955.2 Stegodyphus mimosarum | reverse complement strand
GTATAAGGAACTAACGTGAAATATTCTGTAAATAATCCAGAAATTATGTATAAATTCAAGAAATGTCCACTGATAAAAATACGAGTACAAATATGCAACAGCATATGTATTGGGGACTCTACAGTAAGACTTTTTTAAGTATTTTGTCGGTGAAAATTACTCAAACTTGGATGAGGGAGGAGAACCAGAATGTAACTACCCATGCATAGAAGAGATTTAAAAAAAAAAAAGTACAAATTACATTTGTCTTTCTTATTTTTTCACCTCCCCTCTATAGGCAATGGCATCCAGGACACCCGACCAATCGGTCAAATAACTCCCGGAGTTGCAAACTGCTTTTAAAAGCGCAATTTTCTCCTCGCTTGTTGTTTCCAATCAAACAGAGTGACAGGAAGCCCAGGTTAGACAGGTTAAAAGCCATCGAGTGTATTCTGCGGTCCTAGCGATTGAGAGCTTAAAAAAAATACAAAAAAAGTCTTTCTCGATTGTCGTTCTGTGTGTGTTGCTGCTCTTTGTGGACATAAGGAGGGGGATGGCGGTTAGTGGAGTACGAAAGGAGCATTTAGTGTCAGTTAAAAGTCAAGTCTTGCCTTCGAAGCTGGTAGGCAGCACGTGCTAGATTTATCGCCACAGCGACAGGCTGCCTTTACTTGTAGGGGTGCTGGCTTTTGGCGACGCATCGCTCCTTTCAAGTGAATTCACGAGGGCGTTTCGATATCAGTTTCGGTTTCTCGGAGAAGCACGTATTCTTCGTTCTCCACGTACTCCACGAGGGAGCAAACCTCGATTAATCGACGGCCGGTCGGTAATGTGTTAAGAATATTCTTTTTTAACTTCGTAACGTTTGAAGGCTTTCACTAACTATGATCAAACTTTTAATAGATGCAATGAGACTTATCGCCATGTTGAAAATACAGCGGAGACTTGCAAAGAGTGTAAAACACCCTTTATTATAAACTAAAATAGGTGAACAGAAGGCACATCTACTTCTTATAAATCTGCTAACATTTATGGCGAAAACTGAAAGTAAAAAATTTTAATGTAAAACTAAATTTAAATGATAAATCCAAAGGCTACGCAAAGTAATTTATCGCGAAGCTAGCTTGGACTTCACTTGCGTGAATTTAACTACTGGCAAGTATAACTCTTATAATAGCAAACCTAACAACGTGGCATTCAAGAGGCAGAACACGCTCTGTGTTAATCATCTCAAGCCGATATAAATACGCGCGAACTAAATCTGCATTCTCACGAGAAAACAGAAAGAAAGAAGTGTTATATATATATAACTTTTCAAATATACAAAAAACATGTAAATTTCCCATGTTAGTCTACGTGTATCTTCATCTAATACCCTAAAAAATGTTTCGCCATTCCGCCTGCAATCTACGTGTATCCTTCATCTAATGCCCTGTAAAATGTTTCGCTATTCCACCTGTGCCATCTCGATTGATAATCTCTACTGATAAGCCGTAATAAACTTTAAAAGAGCCCTTTCGTTTAAAATCTGAACTCTTTCAAAACTGTGTTTTTTTAACTTGCATTTTCGGACGATAGCAAAATATAAGATTAACAATGGAATAACTTTTCCTGGCGAAAGGAAATACGAAATTTCCAATTAATTTTCCTCGCAATATCTCTGAAACTAATTCAAATACAAAATCCGAATCATTTTGTAGATAAGAGCTATCATATTATTCAATTTTCCCATGGTTTTTAAATATTTAACGATTTTCCCTGTTGTGAAATTTACATATAAATTATGCATCATGTGCAAGATCTGTAACTTGATTGAATTTCTTGGATCATACATCGTTCAACAGTAGTGATCTCTGAATGGATAGAAATAATTTTCATAGCTGACTAAAGTTTTATCCTATCATTAAATCTGACAGAATGTAGAGCTGCTTTAAGAGAGAAACGAAGTAACTTACTAAGAAGCAGAAGGCCCACCAGTAGCCGATCAGTTAAGTCCCAGAACACTGGTAGTTAGGCCCGAGGTTCGAATGGCGCAAACGGGGTGGCTGCATGGGCGTTTTCGTGGTTTTCCACATGTGCAACGTGTTAATACGAGCCAGTTTTCCTTAAAAAGTTCTCCCCAAAGGTACCCCTCCCTTCCGTATAGTGCCTTAAGGCGGAACACATAAATAATAATAATATTACGAAGCAGAAGATGAAAGTCCATCTGCAGTTTCAATATTTTTAATCAATACTTTTAAGATATCTGTTTTCTTGTTGATTGTACCAAATAATTCATGTGAGGATTAGAGACAAATGATAGTCTAATCATAAACAAAACATCAATAATCATTAATAATTATTACTAATAATCATTACACTGCTAAAAGAACAAAAATATTTTACCAAATGCCAATTTTAATCATTGCTTCTGCTCCAAATACAATCGCCCACCAGCGGCCGAGCGGTAAAGTTGCTGAACACCGGTAGTTCGGTCTGGAGTTAAAATCCCGGCGAGTGGGCTAATTGTATGAACGTTTCTGTAGTTCCCCAGTTTGAAACATGTATACGAGCGGGTTTCAGTCAAAAAGTTCTCCCTTCTCTTATGAGGTCAGTCATCGAGTGCTTTGCTGCAATTAAATAAACCAAACTTAAACCATCCGAATACAATGATTCGGGGAAACTGCATCTTAGAGAGGAAAAAAAGAAACTGCTAGGATAAGGAAAATACTGATTACACAGTAATATCCATATATTAGTTTAGAAGTACGTTATTTAAGTTGTGCGATAGTAAATACACCATCTTATTGGGTTCGTTGTAACAACAAGATTTAACAATTTGTATAACAGAGCATGGAACACTTTGTTTTTCAAGGCTAACCGTTGATTATTGAAAACAATTATTCGAAGGATAAAACTAAATGATACGTTCTCAGGTTGTTAGATTATTGTCATAAATAAGTTTATGAAAGAGATTAATAGCATTGCAATTTTGTTGGAAAATCTGCTTGAATGCAAACAGTTGACTAAAATGTTAAGGGAAGTGAAAACAAACATTTTTGCTGAAAAGGACGTAGAAATCCACTCATTCATAATAAATGAAATGCTGGAAATTACTTTTTTTTTTTTTTAAAGTATAAAACCGAAAGTAATATGTTCTGTATGTTTTGGTATGCTTGACCGTTTTTACCTATTGCTCAAATGCATTTAAATATATTATGGAACTCGTATTTGAGGGTATTTGAAAAAAGTATCTCCACAGCAATGGACTGACTATATATATCTTCATTGCAGAGAACTACCAGTCAATCGAAATTTTAAGTCCTTCCTGCAATTAGATGCAACTAGAGTAGACCAAGTCCCGGCTGAAGACGCTCCATATTAGGCTGGAGTTGGATTTTTGTTTTGAATCACTTCGGAGAGAGGATATAACAAATTTCTTATTGCTGCGAACCGGGCGGCTCAATCCCGGAACGCAGACTTACTCAAAACGAACTGTCTTTAAACCCCATCACCGAACCGCCACACCGGGCTCTCGTCAAACATTGGGTTTCGAAGACCACGGCGGGGAGGGACAGCAAAGACTAACTGCGTGTTCATGGCTGTCACGCTACCTATTCGAATGGCCGAAGCCACTAATCGTCCAGGACAGCATAGGCTGCCCTTCCTGGCAGTAGGAAGGAGGTTCGTGTTATTCTACCCCCAGAGCCGCTACTATTATAGTATGATACTAAGCCAATGTATGCAACCCCAAGGGATGTCCTTAGAACTATAACCAACTTGGAGTATTTCATTAACTAAAAGTTACATCTAGTAAAATGTTATTATAAAATCTTAGAAATAAATTACAAGTATTATGATTCCAGAAGTTATCTTATCTGGTTTTACATCAAAGTCCGGATTTCATTGAAAAACTTATTGAACCATAGTTTTTAAAAGATTAAAATGAAAAAGGACATCCTTTTTCACTATGGTGTAAATACTGAGTGTGATCTAATTGTATTCTGAGATTTCATCTTATTCTCGAAGCTTAAATAAAAATCAGGAAAGGATTGTTCAGGGAATATTCTACAAGTTACTAGGGCAGAACTGTGGTGAATAAAAATTCGCTTTTCTTTGGATTGAAAAAACCTCACGTTCGGCTGAGTTTGGATTCAAAGATCAATCTCCTGTTACTCGTTGATGTTGCTACTAAGTCTGAACAGTTTTTTGGTAATTCCTAATTAAGTATTAGATTCGGATGATGCGATCTTAATGACGTGTATTAAGTGGCACTGCTATTCTAGTTACGCAATCTGTGTTAGTCAGCCTCTCCGAGATCGAGATTTGACTCTACTTGGAGAAAAGCTTTGCTACTTCATGGTCATTTATTGTATTCGATACTTAATTAGATTAGTAAATGGAAGGAAAAGCGTTTTTTGCATGACAACAAGCTGAATGATAATTGAATTACAGAATGATAATTGAATTAAACTTTTACAAGCATGTAAGAAAATACGTGGGTAGTAATACTGGTTTGGATTTGATACTGCTCTGTTTTGTCTTTCTCGAAATGTTTTTCTTGTAAATGATATCTTTATATTTTAAATTGGCTTCAGATTTAAAGATATTGCTACGAAATCCTGATTATTCACACTCAGACTATATGTATGCAGACTATATGTACTAAACTGTTTTTCCTAAATTTTGACAAATCGTTAACTGTTCGAGGGAATAATACTGAAAATAAATTTTACGTAGCACATGAAATCTTTAATCAATAGAAATTTTGCAGTTAAAAAAATAAGTTTTAATGTTTATAGAGAAATATTATTAATTACAGATTAAATCTGCATTAAACAAAACGCATGGCAGCAGTTTAATTTCAGATTTCGAAATATCTACATCTGTATGGTGTGATAGCTTATAGAATATAAGTACCTAAGTTCGAAATTCACACCGCCTTTCATTTAGAACTTTAAATGTAGCCTGAAAGTAATTCTATATACTATTTTGAGGATTTTTAACTCAAAAATAGTTTATATGCCACCCATGCACTATCTTAACCTCTCATATTGATAATCTGTGGTTATTTCACTTCACTTTCTTCCCGCGCTTGCATTTATTGCTCGATGTTTCATCAGTATTGACCAAAGATTCTTATTAAAAATTGTGTTATACTTTTTATTTACTACATTTGATTCACCGTTGTGATATGTAGCTTAAAATAACAGGTTGTTAGGAAAAAGTACATAATAAAAAGAATTAAAGCTAAAGAAGCTAGGAAAATCTTAATTTAGTTCGTCCGTAATCTTCTTTAAAAGTGGGATGAAGCTGCGTAATACCGGGTGCTCAAGGCGGCGGCCAGCGACAGGCTTTTGCTGGGCCAAAATTACTTATGATGTGACCCACAGAATGGGATTGGCAATAATGAGAGCGCTTAATACTTCTCGTTTATCCCTGGATATAGTCCCAAGACTGCATTAATTTACTCTGTAGGCTTTCGTGGTTTTCTCCCGCTGATCCAGTCTACTGATTGAAGAGGAAATTTTTTTTTTTTTTTTTTGAAAGTCCTTCAGAAAGATTTGGCTCTTTAAGAAGTTAATCGAGTATTTAGTCATGATTTCATGATTACGAAACTATCCGTTGTTTTTAACAAAAAATTGTACATTTTTATTGTATAATAAATACCTAACCTACCACAATGATTATGGAAAAGTAATCTTACACTGATGCAACCAAATTTTATTGATTTACCTATGTGGCATCACAATGCAATATTCCCTTATTGTAAAATAAAACCAAACTAAACAAAAAGAGTAAATGTACACGTATAACTCTAATAGCTAAGTGAACAAAACATTTGTATGCATTTCAGTCAATAAATTGTGTAAGCAGCAAATCAAATAGAAAATGCACATTTCAATGCATAGAACGCGGTTTTCGCCATTTGTAAAATGAATTCGAGACGGTTACTTTAAGGAATCCTGAACGGTGTCGCCCTTCCCTTTGGTAGATAATTCTCGCAAACTTTGCCATAATTGATTTAAAAAAGAAAAAAAAAAGTGATAAAATAAACAAGCGTATGCACAGAATTAAATATTTGCGGTCGTTTGTATACGCGAGAACAAATCAAAATCATACCAAGTACAGTTTATAAATTTAATAATCATTTCGTACTTACAAGGTGCGTTACATGCATATTATTTACATATTTTCAGCTAACATTTAACTTTTATTTTTTTGATGACAGATTCTTTTAAAGTCCCCATCTGACTAAAATTTCTTTTTAAGATTGTCCAGTTGAAACTACGCCTTCTTCGGAAAGACTTTGAATCGACGTTACAAAAATCATTACACCGTTGATTAATGATTATCTCATTATTTAAATTATTCGCCTTTAAAATGTCGTTTTAGGCTACGCTTGTATAATACCCATAAGTGCGCTATGTTGAGTAACATTAAAAGTCAACCGTTGAAAAAACAACTTTAATTTCTAGTGTTGATTTGAAAAATAAGAATTCATACGAGTATGTGGGTTATATATATACATAACGCCCAACAAATAGAAATGTCAGATGCAACATAATCTGTGCATTACTTGTTACTTCTCCGAATTATCGCGTAAATGCGCTTGGCGACACGTTGGCGACAGTAAGGAAAGTGTTTCGATAGAAAGCGCATCTCCTCCGGACAGGCAACCACGCTGCCTTCGCTTCCCATCAAACTGAAGAAGCCAAAAGGTCAATTTGAGGCTTTTAAACGTCGCTAGAGTCTAGTAAAAAAAGACTCGCTCTAAAAAAATATTTTTTTACTTCTCTCCTGACAATGAAGTCCCAAAGTAGTTGTCGTTGAGACCAGAACAAACATTCCAACGCCCAGCATTGTTCGGTTTCACCCCCTCCCGTAAATCCTATTCCTAGGGGAGGAAAACGTGGTAGGATTGAGGGAACAGGGGTAACACCATTTGCGACCAAGTTCTGGCTGTGCTCGTTTAAAGAAGAAATGGGGGTAATTTTCTCTCCAGAAGAGACAATGAATTTCAGTAGTATACATTTTGAAATACAATTTTTTTTTTTTCGATAGCTTTTTTTTTGGGGGGGAAGCAATTTTTCTAGAATTTTTACATCGTCAGCATTAAATAGTGAAGAATCAAATGAAGTCATATATCTAACTATTGTACTTGCTAAAATCTGAACATTTAATTTATTTTTGAGTCTAGGCTGACTTCTAGCCCTGAGTTACCTCTGCTGAATTAGAAAAATCAATAATACTGATTCTTTATTACTGTTGAAAATTGTTTGAGAGCCGTCGAACCCGGATAGTGGTTAGCGAAGCTGACTGCTATACCGAATGGCCCGGGTTCGAATCTTGGAGAAGACACGTATATTTGTAAATGTATAGTGTCTGTACGGCATGGGGGCACACTAAATATGCGGCGAGCCAAAAGTCTTCTCCAGAGGTTGGAGGTAGGGAAAAAGGAGTAGGAGACCCTCGGACCCCTTCCCCACGGGGTGCTGTCCTTCAAATTTGGGAGTGGAACTGAGAAAAGTCGTGCTGTCACCTGTATGGTGCCCAAGGCTCTTGCCAACGACGGGAGTAATCGTGACTCCTTGCCACGATAAATTTCGTGTGCTTATTCTGTTGTTGGTGTCAGATAAGTGAGATTAAGTCACACAACAACAAGAAAATTTGTCTTAACTATTAATTTTTAAGTAATTATTTATTTAGCCATGCATAATGAAAATTTTAATTAATTTCATTATAAATTAAATCTTTCATTATCCACAATAATTAATTTTTAATACGCATAACGGAAAATATTTTTAAAATGTACAAAATCTCTGTATATGCATTAGCAAAATTAAACTCTTGTATTTCACTTTCCTGATAATTTATATCTCTCAATATTTTTCTTATGCAGTCTCCCGCAAATGGATTCACTAATGTCATTTTCAGTTTCTACTTAATTTGAATTTTTTTTTTGCTTTTTTTTTTTTTTTTTTTTTTTTTTTTTTTTTTGCTTATATGCTTTTAATTCATGAACTTTTGTTTGCTTATGTCGTCTATAATACGTATTGAATACTTATTTAGTTCCGTCTATACATATAGAATATTTATTTATTTCTATCTACATGCACTGCCTGTTTGTTTGTTTGTATAATATTATTTGTTTGCACAGACTCAATATTTGTTTGTTTGTGTCTTTAAATAATTTTTCCAAATATCCCCTAAGAAGATCGAGTGAAATGAAACCCTTAAATTTGCTCATTGCACAGTACAAAAACATGTATAAAACGATAAAAAGCAGCTCTGATATTTTTTTTGACTTCCTCGTACGAAATAAAGGAAGTATTGTAGTCGCGAAAAATTTCGGGTATCATATTTCAAAGAGGTATAAATCAAAGGGTATCATAAAAGGAGGTATCATATTTCAAAAGGGTTCAGAGGGGTATCATATTTCAAAATTTCGGGTATCATATATCTATTTTGAATCTTCCCGAATCCATTTGGACGATTTTTTTGCTTGACATCTGTACATACGGACAGAATAAAGGATTATTTTGCCGAAAACAGATTATACAATAGATTTAAAATGTATTCAAAAGGGATTTTTTTGTGATACGTATTTACATATTTCGCATAAAACGCTTAGACGAAGAAAGTTAAAATTTTGTACACGAAATTGTTCTAACATCTAGTTGTGCAGCACCCTTTTTTATTGCTAATGGCAAAGCCAAACGAGTATGCATATATATATATATATATATACCCAACTCCCTTACTCAGCTTAAAAGTCCTTACCCGACCTTTATTTTTTTATTCGACCTTTCATATGTTTCCAGTTATAGTTCGACCGTCTCAAACGCAACCCTGGCTGGCATTCTGCCAAAGCATATGGACCCTTCCAAAAGGGGCGTTATTGCTTGCTGCGACTTGAAAGGTCACGTGAAAGTCTTCTCTTCTCCGGAAAGGGAATGGAAGGAAAGAAATTTTCCATCCTTCCACCCTATTTTGAGAATAATTCGGTCCGAATGGCGCATGCGTGTTTGCGCTCATGGTCGCGGATGAGGCGGTTGAAAAGTATACGAAGTTTGACTCTGGTACCACAGAAATTGACCGGAATATTTAATTTCAAAATTTGCAGTTTTTGATGTCATTTTCAACTTGCTTTGAGCAATTCGTTAAGTTAAATTAGTTCTAGGAAATCAATTTAATAAAAGGGAGCAAAAAATGTGTATAACTTAATAGGCCGTACAAGGAAGTCATGTAGCATCCAATCAGATTTTTTTATTATTATTTCCTTGCTGAGGAGGGAGGAGTTTCTGTTGGTTTGATGGTTTAGACGATATTGAATTTATTTACAGTTTAGTAATTATATTTACTAAACTTTATTTTTTAAAGTTTAATTAAAATATTTTTTAGTAAATATAATTACTTTTTTAAAAAGTAATTATATTTACTAAACAATATTTTTAAATTTGAACTAATGAATTATTTTAGAAGTTGTTATTTATTTGATTTGTTGTGTTTGATCATAAAATTAAGCTTTAAATTACGAACAGTTTAAATTTTATTCATAATTGTGAAAAATATTATTATATTTATATGTTTATCTTATTTCATAACTATAAAAAATTAATATAGGGATTTTAAATCTTCCTTTATTCCTGCAGTGTTTCGAAATAGTTTAAACCTTTGAAAATACTCCTTTAAGTCCTTTAAATATCGAGCCAACTAATAGCTGATTGGCTAAAGCCGCGATACGCTGATATATATATATATTCCTCCGTCGGCTTTGTGTAGTTGAATTCTCCCTCAAGTTCCTGTACCGATAAGCATATATATATCTTCCCCCCTCAGGGTTTATACAACTCGTTACATATGATTTAACCCACGTGTAACGAGTAGCGATCTATTCGAAAATTTGTTCTTTTTAGGAATGACTGCAAAGTCCTTGCGCGTACTTTTCCACAAGTAACGGAACCAAATAATCTCTGTGTATACATTTAATATCGTATCAATGATTTCGTATAAATAACATTTTATTTGTCTATTAACCTAGGAGACTCAGTGATACACACTCAGTGATACTGACTCAAAGTATCGAGAATAAGTCAACCGTATTGCTTGCAAAAGTTTATCAGCTCCTTCATCCTTTCTACTGGAAAATAAAGTTTTACGTTTTTCTTTTCCTATTGTTATTTCGCAATGAAAATTAAGTCCCGACTCGTAAAATGATTTAAAAGTTTAATTGAACCTGAAGTTCTTTATCCTCATATTATGATTGTTGAGGAAGAATTTGTTCCCATGAGTTGTTTAATGTATCTCGAATGATGAGGTTATTTGGAATTGCTGAGTGATACTGATTGATTCATACCGTGATTAGTTTCCCAGCATGAAGTCTAATTTTTATTGAAAATGTGATAATCTATTAAATATTAATGTAAAAAATTCATTAATATTTTTTCACTTTAGAATTACTTCACTGCAGAGATTTTATTGCTTTTAAAGTAATTTGAAAGATAATTTGAAAGATCCAGTAGCTATTTGCTTAGTAAAGATCTGCTCTTCTAAAAATCTAAAACTTTTGAATAGATTTTTTTAAATCTCTAAATGCTATTTTTTTTAACAAGCATTTGAATACTGGTGCATCATTTTAAAACGTTTAATCTAGGCATAGCGGCTCTTAAAATTCTGTCTGTCTAAAAAAAACTTTTGGCGGTTTTCTAAAAAAAATATGTGAGGAATTTAAGTTTCAATGCGTTGCTTATTTCGTGAATTTAAAAATGCGGCATTTTTATCATAAATTATAACAATTTAATCTGAAATCTCGAATATTATAAGCAGTTACTTGTAATGTCTAAGGTAAAATAAGAGTTTTAAAGTTGTATTCGAAAATCTTATCTTCCGTTTTACCTCCAAATGTGAAAAATTATAACTCGGATTCGCAAGATTATTTCTGTACCTGACTCTTAGAAATGCAGAATATTTTTCTAATTTTAAAACGGAAATGCCATAACAATAATAATAAAAAAATAAAAATCTGAACGATTTCAAATTTTAAATTACGTCCAAAGGGGCGTTTTTTTTAACATTTTGGGTGGTTACCGTTATTTATTAAATATCATGTTCTTCGCACTTAAACCATAAAATTCAGTTCAACAGCAATATCGCAAAATAATTGTAAAATGAGTATATCTTTAGAATTTCCGATACACAATCTCGTGCCCTGGAGATAAAAATGTCTTTTCTGTACAACGTTTCCATTGCTCGCTTTGAAATCCTTGAGTTTGTTAATCGAAAATTCGCTAAAGTTTTACAGAATATAAAATCGATAATATAACAAATTCCAAATTTGGGTTTCCGAATGCCCATATTCGGGTAGAAATATTCAATATTCAAAACTGGATGGCTCTAGGTACTGTTGTTTTATCACAATGCGAGAAAAATGTATACATTTATACAGATTCTTCATTATTTAATTTCTTTAAATATAAAACAGGGCGATAATATTTGGTGGCAAGAATTTGAAAAGTGAATCAACGCAAAATGCCAAACCGAAATTAATAATCCTTCTGGGCAAATTGCTCTTTGGACTAATAATAATAACGTAAGTAGAGGTAAATGAGAGTTCTGGATCGGGAGCACAGGGAGCGGGAGTTGAGGGAGCTCCCGAGAAGGAATGGCTAGCCGTGAGAGGGAGGCTTATCTGAAAATGGGGACAGGGAGCCTTATTGGGAGGTGGATATGGTGAAAGTTGTTGATACATCAGAATGAAGAGAACTTGTTTCTAGTTATTTTCTTTAGATTATGCTTGGTATTTATACATTCTTTATGAAATAAAAGGAATTGTAAAACTATTTTCCAAAAGAAAAATTTTTAACTGTGATTAAAGATGAATTTAAACCAATGATTTCTTTCGTATAGATTCAGGAGTTAAAACTTTGTTTAAAATAATAATATTTTTGATAATAATCGTTTCAGAGTATAATAATGTTTAAGAATATGAAGTAATTATTTTTTAGCATTATGTGTAATTCATGAATTAAAGTCATAATATTATTCTGATAATTGAGTTCATACTTTTGAACTTTAATAATATTTTTTCCTTAAAAAATTTTTTACCTTAGTTTTAAACGATTTATTTTGCGAACATCAGTTTTATTCATCTTTCATTATTCTAAAGACTTATATTTTTCGTTATTTATTGCCCATCACTTCCTAAATTTACTAGTCCTCTTTTGATATTTATGCTATTCCATATTTTTAATATTCATCTTTGGCTTCTAAATTTATATTATGTTTAAGCCCATATATTCTTTATTATTTCTTTTAGTTCTTATTTCTTTTCTCTTGGAATCTAATTTTATATGTATCCGTATTTCACACCAAATTTTATATGATCTTCTTGAAAAAATACTAGAATTTGATTATTTTTCCGAACTGGAGGCAGAAGTTTGATTTCTACTGCTTTCACAAACGATTCCACAACATTTTTACCTATTATCTACTTAAACTTTAATTCCTTACGTCACCTGATACATTAATCACTATTAATACACATTTACAATACTAGTACAGATTGCCCACACTGGAACTGAACTGTTACACTGCTTTGAGTGAGATATTATATCGTCTCTTACTTTCTTACTTCTAATTCAATGTACATAAACTAATGTATTTTCCTGAAGGTAGAAATTCGTTATAAGGAATTTCCATTTTCACACAATACATCTATGTAGTTAGAAACTTATAAAAATTACACGGATTAACCTCTTTTTATTATCACTATACTATTAAACTAAGTTTTTTTTCCCTTTTTCTACAATATTGAAAATTTGAAATCTTATAAAATGCTGAATGTACCCCGCTTTTAAGACATACAATCACAAAAATTTATATGATTTGGCATTTAAGTTAGAATTTATACAAATGAGATTGCCACTTATTATTTTATACTATTATAAATGAAAAATATCCCAAAATAAACATTCATATTTTATACTTTAATTAAAAATGATGCTTTCTTTATGCTTGTATATAATTTTTCAAAACATTGTTTCTAATGTATTAGATATTTAATTTTTATTTTGGACACTACTTTCTGTAAACCTCTCTTTGAAGCTGTTTTCGCAGAATTATTCCCGTTTCACAAAATATGCATTTGATGGATGCTGATGGTTAGAATAAAACATACCATATAAAGATTTTCATAAAAAATCTTAATAAAATATTTCCACTAAACTATTCAGTGTTTGAATAAACATATTAATTTTAAAAGAAACAAGTACTAACCATTGTTCAGCGCTGCCTATAAAAATAAATCTAACGTTTGAATATCCCCTCTTTAAATTTGAAATGCTACAGCTAACTAATGAGTGAAGTTTTACCCTAAACCGATCTTAGGCGTATTTTTAATTATTTCTCCTGTTAAAAAGTGTATTGTAAGTTATACTGAATGACACAATAAACTTCTGTTTCAGACAACTAAATTGAACATGCATCGTCTATTCAGATTTAAACTAGCTTGAATCTTGAAATAATATAGTTTGCTGTGTTGTTCTCCCTGCTGCACTATAATTTGGATACAAGGGGGTTTACCCACTATTTTTTGTTATATTCCCCCACTGGACTGTAGTAATATACAGGATACTGAAACTGATAGAATAGTATAAAAGAAAATATTTTAATTAAATTTAATAGTTACCTCTAACTGAACGTAAATGGTTATTATGATAGACAATTAAAAGTAAAACATATAATCTTATGATATTGCCTAACAAAATTAAAGAGTTTATCTTGGGTTGATATCTGACAAATAACAAAATTTTCTTTAAATCCGCACAGTAATAAAAAGTGCATATAAAAATACACATTCAAATTTAATATGTATTTAAGTATTGGAAACAGAAGAGTGTAAGGTTCATTTGAGATAAGCTACATTTGGATAGTTTCTTATCCGTGGAAGATAAGAAAACAGGAAATTAAGTCAAACACAGGTTCTTGTGGGTTTTAGAAATCAGTCATGAGCCATGATGGAAACAAAGGATAAACAAAAGTACTGTATTCCGACGAAATATAAAATAAGAGAAAACAATATTAATTGGAAAATCAGAGCGAAAGTTTAAAATATTTTTATCACAAAATATTCCCCAAATTTTGATTCTGCGATATAGATTTCCAGAAAAGTATACAAGGATGGCGATTTAGTCTCTGGTATTAAATAAGACTATTTGTAAAGTGTTTGGAAATCGCAAGATGTAATTTGTAAGGTGTGTGGAATGTGTTCTTCCAAAATATACAAACCCGAGATATTCGCATTTCTATTCTTTTTGCTTCGGTGTCAGATAAATTCTATATTTCTATATTGCATATACTGAAAATATGAAGTCCCAGAAGCTGAATTCTAGTGTACGTTATGTGTATAAAACTTTCACCTCCATTTAAATTTTAACATGCCCTATATAAAAAGTGTATGAAACGATAGAAATTATCCATGAACAACTAAGATTAAATTCAAAGAATGAATCTGTTTGAAAAACAATTTTTCAACTTAAATAATAACTGATATGCGGCCTAATTTTCCTCTTGACGTTTCCTGAGAAGATATACAAATCAAGACATTTTGAGAAAAGTCAGTACGAAGAAAATTACGTTTTAATAAAATACTTTGCGAAAAAAGAAAAAGTAATTTTAGAAGAACTAATCTTAGTAAAATGCTGTTCGACGAAAACAAAATAATAAAATGGAATATTACAGTAAAAACAAAATGTTAAAAATTAACTTATTACCAAAAACTAGAAATGGGGCATTAGAAATTGTAAAATAAAAATACGAAAACATGAAAAATAAATTTAGACTTGGGAATATTGTTGAAACTGATCAACAAATGTATGAAAAATATAAGTAAAATATGAAAATAAATTTACTTGTACAAGAAATTTATATGAAACTTGAAGACATCAAATAAAATACTGGATGAAAAAATAAAATGTGAAAATAAATTTACACTTTAAAACCCTGAAACGTAATTAACAACTTTGAATAAAATTTAGATACTAAAGCAAAATTGTTATTATTATTATTCATTTTTAACAAGAAGAAGATTTAAAAA
>KK121273.1:796195-814117 GCA_000611955.2 Stegodyphus mimosarum | reverse complement strand
TTTTTTTTCTTTTTTTTTTTTTTTTTTTTTTTATTATAAACAAGCTTTTGTAGTTAACAATACAGCAATTTGTTAACAATGTTTCCTGTAAAACTGGATATTCCTGAAAAAATTTTAGATTGATATTTTACTATGAATTATGCAATAGGCCAAAAATAATTGTAAAAAGGCTTAAGTATGCTCATTTTCTGAAAATGGCAATATTGGTCAAATCGACAAGAAGCACGTTTGGGGGGGGAATGCTATTTCTAGCAAAAATGTATTTTAATTATATATATATTTTCTTTCAATAGTAGCTTAGAAATCTGGAGCGTTTCTTTGAAACAATATTTTTTTTTAAATATTTTTTGCTAAAAAAAGCATCTCCTCCCCCAAACATGCTTTTTGCCGATATGACCAATATTGCAACTTTCAGAAAATGAGAATATTATAATTTATTATTCTTTTCACCATTATTTTTGGCCTATTATATATAATTCACTGTAAAATTTGATGTGACTAAAATATTAATATAGATTTTTTTTTTTTTTTTTTTTCTTTTAAGCCTGAATTCTCGTCGAAGTATATTCTTCACTCTTTGAGAATGGTATTCAAAAAATTTTGTATATAATTTTATTTTTAAGTTTCCTAATTAGTAGGTTTTTGGTTTTCTTGAATAATCAAGAAGGATTAAAATTTTTAGAATTCCTTAATTACTCGAGTTTAATCTTTGAGATAATTACACGCGGTAAGTCTGTCTCAAACATTAAACTACGAATAATTAAATTACTGTTTGTCATAACTATTATATAAAAATTTTTTGTGTCTTTTTTAATACTAAGAAAAAGTTTTGAAATTCAAATTTTTATTTCTTAATCTTTCTTAATAATAATTTTCCTAATAACCTTTTCTTTTCCTTTTTTTTATTTCTATTTTTTCTTAATTTATTGCTAATTAAAAATAGTCCTATACACTCGCTTGTTTTCGCTTTCTCGGCAAGCATAATCGTTATATTTTGAAATATTGAATTTTTTCAGTCTCAGCTCTATAAGCTCTAGATTTTCACGATGAAGTCCTTAATTTTATTTACTTTATTAAATTGTTGTTTAAATTATTTAATCAAAAATTATATCTGAGTTTCCATACTCACTCTACAAGCATTACGCAGACATATAAGGCACCGCCGATAACAAATTAGTAATTATTGTTGTAATCCAAAAATTTGACCTCATGGTAACACATATCCTAAAAAGAGCAACAGCTGTAGAAAGTAATAAATTATTACCAAATCTTACTAATTAGCCAAACCGTATAATTCCTAAGAAATTATAATGGGTTTGCAAAGTGTAGCCATGTTAGCCTAAGAAGCACTTCCTTCCTTCCTTGGAAATGGATCACCAGCGGCCGATCAGTGAAGTTTGGTCCAGGTTTCGAGTCCTGGTGAACAGATGGGCAGCATGGTCGTTTTCGTGGTTTTTCTCATGTGTAACTTGTATAGAAACCAATTTTCCTTGGGAAGTCTTCCAACAGGCAACCCTCCCCTTAGCGTAGTTAGCCATTTAGTGCTTTACCAGAACTAAATAAACCAAACCAATCTTTCTCGGAAAAGAAAGGAGGTAATTTCCACTGAAATTAATGTCTGCGGACAAAAATCCATGTCTTGGGACTTGTTAACATACAGCGAAGAAATAAGAACTCTCCTCAGAATGTGCGTGTCCTTTGCATACATACATACATACAGAATATTTCTAAGTCGGCTTTCTATAAAAGAAAATTCACCATCTAACTGAAAATTCTAAGAATACTTTGTTGATCAATGGATTCAAAATGATGTTGTAATGATAAAAATGTGGAATTGCAATGGAAAAGTGCGCAGGACAAATAATATTGCAGAAGGTTAATCATAATAGATTAAATTCCCTTATTAAAATAATGAACCCTAAAGTTCCATAGTTGACAAAATGTTTGAAAAATGAAGCTTACACAGAGCGATTTTTTTTATTGTTGGTTTTTTATTTAAATTAGAAGGGAAAGAAAGGCGAAATGTACGCATGAAGAGGAGAGAATCAAGCATATAATTCAAACGTTTTATTTATTAGAAAATATAAGGAAGTGTTATTGCCCGTTTCTTATTACAAAAATTACGATAAAACGTGTAAAATAATTCTTAAATTACTATATAAAAAAAAAGTAGGGACGAATGATAAACATCACATGCAATTTTTGAACACGCCAGCACATTTTGCTGCCATGCCTGAAAAAAAAATGTGAAGGAAAGTTGTATTACTAACTTTACTAACCTAATCATTAACAGTACTTTACTAGCCTAATAATTCATTATTAAGTTAGTAATTTTATAGCGTCGCAAATTTTAAGATATTTTCAGAGATTTCTCAAATGTCAAAATTTTCCTTGAATATCAAATTCGCCACTGTAAAATATTCATATTCATAGAAGTTCAAATTCATCTGTAGGCGGCTTAGACAGAGTTTATTGCAATTGAATTTTTTGAATCAGCGTTCCCAAGCATTTTCGTATTGCGATTCCCAGGCATAGACAGACAGATGTCTTGTTTTGCACGCGCTAAGTCTTTCTGCACGATGGGCGAAAAATCAAGTTTAGGTGCGAAGGAAAGGTATATAGAACGGGGGATAATTTTGTATTTCAGAGAAGAGTAAAAAGGAACTTCGTACATTTTATACGAGTTTAAAAGGCCAGGAAGAAAAGATGGAACAAAATAAAATTTAAAATAAATGGCCCAAAAGTAGTAAGGGGGAGGAAGGCCTAAGAAAGAAAAGAAGTAGAAAATTTCCTAAGATAGGATTGAGTTCATGAGTGTCGTCAAAAGGGACGAAGTTGTGTTCATTTGCAATAAATAGTGTCTTCCAGATGTGTGTAGTGAGTGTGTATGGTAAAGCAGAATAGATGTGATGATGGGGGGGATAAAGATTGGGGGTCCAGTTAACAAAGCAGTTTAAGTCAAGTTGTAAAGCTAACTTTTGCTAAGACAGGAGCTCTGTTAAGATTCTGCCTTCATCGTTTGCGATCGCAGCGCCTTCATGGATAATAAAGTGTATGTGTCTAAAACCGAAAAAACCTCTGAATTAGGAATGTTACGCTAAATAATTAAGTGTAGTTGAGCTAGCTATAAGCGCCGATAAAGCCAAAAATAAGGTAAAATAATGTAAGAAATAATAAACACATACAAATAAATAGGTAAAAATAAATTGCAATTAACTGCAACCCACAGTTACAGCTGCAGTTAATCGTGACTCCTAGAGTATGGTTTCGGTGAAAGAGCGAAGAAAAATAGAAGCCCAAAGAAAAGCAGTGTAATAATAAAATATTATTCAAAAATTAGGTAGTAGCTAGTAATTTAATTATTAAAATATGCATAATTATTTAAACTATATTAATTATAAATATATATGGCTCTTTTACTATCTATAATTACATGTAGGTAAATATATATAATTTTATAGCAAGGCAAAACTTCCAGAAGTTTTCGCGACTAACCAAAAATTGTTCATGACCCACTGTTGCAATACTTTAAATTATTTTACAGCAACTTTCGAACCAAATTTTAAAAATCAAACCATATTATTATAAATGTAATTTGTTTGTGTTATAACTATTTAATTGTTAAGTGATTTTTTTTTCCCAACAAAACGAAACCAAAATTCTTTGGTGACTAACAGATTTATCATTAAGTCCTTTTTTGTCTTAAGGAAGTTTTAGCGAATGAAGTTCATTCAGTTGAGATTCAAATGCTATATTTCCCTAACATCACTTTAGCCGTCTGGGGTAGGAGGGGATTCTTTTGGCTGGCGCAGTAGAAGTAGGCAGAACAGTTAATATTTGTAATGGAATGAGTATGTTTCAAAATCATTCTCAGCTGCCAGTGGCTTGTTAGATGTTGGCCATGCATGAGTGGTAGTTATGCGGATGTGTTCCTCGTTAATTCACCTTTCTTTTCGTAATAAATTTTGGTCTGAACGATTTCTTTATAATTCGCCTTACTGCAAAATTTCGAGAGAATGTGTTTTAAAGTGATATTACTTTTACTTTATAAAATTAGAAGCGATTTTTTAGTTCATTGTTAAATTTACTCTCTCTCTCTCTCATCGCCTCTTTCCCCTTTTAAATATACAGTGCCTTCCATTCATGCGGAGTGAGAGTGTGGATATTTTTTTGGTCTATTACTCTTAATTTTCTTTTTCATCAATTTTTTTTTTTGTCATACCTCACACTTCGGAAGGATCAAGATTGTATAGGCCTCCATAAATATCCAACTGTGGGAAGGTAATATAATGAGGATTGATGATTTCACGTAAACAGCAAATATTTTGACAACATCGCAATCAGGAATCGAGGAAATAGAAGGAAGACGAGATGACGTGTCATACAGCAGTCATACTGTGTGACATATAATATGTCGAACGACGCTGGTTACACGTCATACTTCCCGCAAAAGGATGCTGGAGTAGTGTTTTGCGACAGAATTTTGATATAGCCTGCAGCCCCATAGATCCACAGATCTTAACAGTATAGACTCAATGTCAGACTAATTGTGAGACAATAATTGAGACAAAATACATATACAAACAATATAAACTCCTTGGAAGAAGGGAATATGAGCTTCATCCTTGATACCCAAAGTATGGGTACTGACATATTCCTTAAGTGCACTAGGAATGTGTTGAAACGGATAGATAAATAACATTGAAGTCAGCGGATGTCATTTCTAACTTACGCTGTAGGAAGAACACTTTTCATATGTGAACACTTACTGTTTTTAAGAACGGCTCGCTTTTAAACTGTACTGCTATAAATAAATATGAGCACTTTAATAAGATTTCTGACATATAAAGGTTTTTCCCTCCCGCCTCCGAAGGCTGTTTGTTTACTTCGACTCCACAGAAGCTGATTTATTGGGGACAACTTGTTACATCAGAAGTGTTAGGATAAATGTGTTTATATTAATTATTAAATATTAGTTATTTAGTTAATTAATGTGTTCATATTTGTGTCTTTATGTTCAACATTAATTATGCCGGATAATTTTTGCTATCGTTTATAATATGGAATCCATAAATCCATAGCTCAACAAAATTACTGACTAATAGTGATAAGCATAAATTTGTTGACCATTTACAGTTTTATAACAGAAAGTAAATACACATACGAGAGTTTGTAATAAATGCAAGATATTGTCATCTTTAACTAAAATCATTGACAAGTTTTACAGTTTTCAGAATAATTGAATTTACAGGCTATATTTTAAAAAACTGAAATTTAATTTTGTGATTTATTTTGAAGTTCTTTAAGGACACGGAGTAAGAAATTTGCGATTTAAATCTTTTTTTTTTCAAATTAAATTATTTCTAGTTGTCCTGGCAACGATATCGGGGGGGGGGAAGGAACTAATTTGGCTTGTGTCATCAGATGAAATTCTCCAGTTTAATTTCAAAATTTCTGCGTAGTCAGTATTTTGAATATTACACCGGGAAATTTATAACATTTTTCAGTATTCCCCTTGAGTACAAAATAACTCAAACTCAGACTAATATTAAAATAACTGCTACAATTAGATGAATTTGAGTTAAAAAAGATAAAGCTAAAATGCAAGTGCAAATTCAGGCACTGCGGCTCAAATGCAGGTATAATTGTGAGTACCGTATACGTTAACTAACTTTTAACTGAGGGTTTATAGTCACTGTGATTTTTGTTTTTTGGATTATCAAACTGTCGTAACGAAAATATATGTTTATTTCTTACGCGGAGATTAAAATTCTGCTGGATACGTTTTCAGATCCTCTTTCCTCTCGATGGAAAGATAGATGTGCAATGTATAGTGTGCAACTAAGACACGGCTGCGCACCGGTGATCCAATGATTTATAACTTCCCTCTTATGAGTATCTGGATAAGATCCATTGTAAATCATAGATGGAAGATTGATAAACAAGTTCATATTTTTATTTTGAAGAAATTTGAAACGTATCTCATATATAAATTAAGATAACGTGAATAATAACGATTTTGACGATAAAATTTTAGCTGATTTTTGTTTGTCAAAAATTTGCTGTGTGAAAGTTTTTAAAAATTCTTTATATCTCTGAGTGTCGGTGGTTTTCATATAATAAAAAATTGTAATCTGATACAGGAAAACAATTTTAAAAAACCTGTTTCAGTAAAGAGTTAAGGAATATTTATTATAAGCATTTCTTCGTAATTATCCCTGAAAATGATTTGCTTGTATATAGCCATCATTTTAAAACATTGCTTACCTAATTGTTTTAATATATGTATGGTATGTTTAAGATAGAGTGAAGAGATTTTCTGGACAGTGAAACATCTAGATATTCTCGATTAAGTCTCATTAACAATAATCGTTATACCAACCGGCTTACAGGATTATGAATTCGGAATAAAAAAATATATATATATGGCCACGCTGTTTTGCATACGGAAGTACTGAGAGTTTTTAACATTGAGGATATTTTTGTTGTCGATGATATTGTATTTAGACAGAACTAAAAGTTTTTAAGTTAATATAAAGAAGTGAAACAATTATAGAGGACCACCAAAATGAACATAGTGTGGATGAAAAAGAACAAGTTCAGGAACATCAGCCAAAGGTGATTATGGAAGAAAATACCTGCACAGAAAAAGGAGGGAAAGGACGACGATCGAAAAATTTTGCGCAAAATCGGGACAGGCGTAAAATTCTATATAGAGTGATATCACTTTGACAAATAATAGTAAGTTACTGCATAAACGTTTTCACTGATATTCATCTCACTTTAGAAACATTTTAAACCATAAATAAAAACAAATCACGTTGTCTAAATTTTTAGTGAGTCTCGAGTACAGTCGAGTGGCACCAAGGAAAGAGGGAAGGAGAATAAAAAAGCCCAGAAAAAAAGAAGTTACCTTATAAGATATTTCTCCCGCCTCCTTGTCATGCCTTCGTGGTGTAGTGATCAGCACGCTCGACGCGTATTCGAGAGGTCCGTGGTTCCAGTCCGGTGAGAGCCATGCTCGTTTTTCACATCTGCTGCTTTGAAATAACCTAATGTCTCTACAAGTGGCGCCCGAACTAAAAAAGGCGGCGGATGATGATTCTCCACCATCGAGATTTGGCGATTGGGTCCCCTAATCCAAAGTCTCCCTTTAAAAGGCTGAGTATATAAGGTATTTCTCCCGCCTTATTGCATACCTTCGTGGTGCAGTGGTCGGCACGTTCGAAGCGTATTCGAGAGGATCATGGTTCGAGTCGCGGGAAGGGCATTGCTCATTTTTCACATCTCCTCCTTCGAAATAACCTAATGTCTCTACAACCCGATATTTAGAAAGAAGCCCAGAAAAAAGAAGTTACCTGATATTTTGATAGGAGATTCTCCATCTCAACAATAGGAACTCCTCCCTTTCCCTTCTGTTTATATTGCCAACTCTGCTTCAAACAGATACGATGAAATTAAAGGAAGTTTTCTGCTATTTTATCTGTTTAGTATTGTGTTTGTCTTTTTTGTTTGTTAGCCCAAAGGGCTATTAATTTCGTTTTGGCATTTTGCGTTGATTCACTTTTCAAAGTGTTACCATCAAGTATTACTGCCCTGTATTATATTTAAGGAAATTAAATAATGAAGAATCTGCATAAATGTATATATGCTTCTCCCACTGTGATAAAACAATGGTACCTAGAGTCATCCAATTTTGAATAACCTATTCCTCCTCCAAATTTGGGCATCTGGCAGCCCTAACTTGGAACTTGTTTTATTATCTATTTCATATTCTGTCAGACATTAAAGAACAACGATTTCAAAGCGAGGAATGGCAACAGTGTACGAAAAAAAAGAAAAAAAAATCCTTTTTATCTTCAGCGCGCGAGACTGTGTATCGGAAATTCTAAAGATATGCTCATTTTAAAATTATTTTGCGATATCGAATTGAATTGATGGTTTGTGTGCGAAGAGCGTGATATTTAATAAATAAAGGTAACACACAAAACGTTAAAAAAACACCCCTTTGGGCGTAACGTAAAATCTGAAAGCTTTAAGATTCTTTTTTGTTTGTTTGTTTGTTTGTTTGTTGTAGATTTTATAATTTTCGGTGTTTACAGTGTAATGAATTGTGCACAAATTACTGTCGTAAATGTTTAAATAAGCAATCCCGTGTAGTCCAGAAAAGAATTAATTAATTTTATATTGATTCCTGTCGAGAAAATGGTTTCGATTTAAGAACATTTTGGTTGACGAACTCTCTTCAGAGAAGAATGGTATTTATTCGTTTACGAAAGTTTTCACTGTATATTCATTTAATTATTTTAAAATGTAAGAAATTTCTCAGACGCAAATTTCCGTCAGGCATAGATTTTTATAAGTCCGATTTCAATATTGAAAACTTATTATTCTCGTAATTGTTATAATAATATTTAAAAAGAATCAAACTGGCATTCAGTTAAACTACATTTTTGCAGCGAAGATAAATACTCCATCTTCCTTATTTACAGTATTTCCTCAAATAAAACTCTATCTGCTGTTCTCACGTTTTTAATTTCGTGGAAAGGCTTTAGTGGGAAGAAAAGCTGCAATTGCTCTTCGTGAATTTAGTATCCATTTTGGTTTTAGCAACACCTTGCTAGCCTCTAATATACGACAGAGGCATTAAAATTACTAATTTAAATGTAAATTTTTATTATTCAGTAATTAATTTCAAATAGCTTCCTTCTCTCTCCTAAAAGCGAATAAAGATACATTATAAATGTCTTGAACCAGCCCTTATGAATGTGTTAGCTGCATGCCTTATAAATACCTTAACAGTAAATTCATATATCTTTATCGAGTATAAAGAAAACGCACAGCTGATTTTCAGTCGTTTAATAACTCCGAAATTCCGGCTTTAATTTGTTAAACAGTGTTAACAGGAAAACGTGTACTGTATCTCAATGTACACAGCAACAATAAGTTCAGCTAAAATTGCAGTCAAAGAAGGCGAAAACTAGCTTAAAATTTAATAATTTGATAAAAAAAATTAATTTGATGTTAATTTTAGACGAAAAACAATGTTTAAAATTAACATCGGCCGGAAGGTGGGCGCATTCTCTTGTGTTCTGAAAAGAAGCCCAGCGCTTTTCAGAACACAAGAGAATGCGCCCACCTTCTTCAATAGCAACTGCCACTTTCGCTCATGAAGAAAGCAGAGCGAAAGTTGCAGTTGTAAAGTTTCGCCTCCTTTTTAATGATTTACAATTAATTATAAATACAGTCGTATTTTGAAAGTAGATTTTTAAGATTGAATCGATAATTAATATTTATTATCTCGGCAGATGTTGTGGAAGTTAAACGTAATTGTAGATTTTATCTTCTTTATTTGATCATCAATGCTCATTAATCTTTATTAGGTCAGCCATCTTGTATATCCATTCTTGTACATTCGCATGCTCACACTTTACTTACAATTGTAAAACAGCATAGAATATGTAATTTCCATGCTATTTAAGTGCTGTACCAAAGATGTGCAATGGTTGTGCTGGTGCAATGTTAATTATAATATATACAGGCTTAAGTTTTATGGGGCGAGATCAAATCTGCATGTTAGTCTGTCGTATTCTGTAAATTTATTTATGGTAGCTCTTCAGGTATTTAGCTTAAAATCGTTCACCAAGTAACATGATATCCATTCTTTTGCAACCAAACTTGAAAATAATGTATATAAATATATTTCATGCATTATCTTTTCTCTGCAAATTATATTGGATTATACCTCGGAAACTGTAATTTCGTATAAGACTGTTAGATATTTCACACCACGAAACATGAAAATTCAACTACGCCATAACCGAAACTTGAACTCCATATATTTCCATTGCCATCTGTATGTAATAAAATAACTTTGTATAGGAATTTGATCTGGATATATTTTTATTTGAAACACCTATTGTAATGGGAATTTTTCAACAGATAGAGTGTCATTTTCAACCGAAAATTAAAGCACTCCTAATTTTAAACGAAATTTATTTCTAGTCATTAATAGAATTTATAAATGCTAATAAATCGTCAATTATTTACTTTAATCAACATAAAAGAAAGTCGCCAGCAAGGAATATACAGTCCTTTTTCGTATGAGAAACAAGGGTTCTCATACCCTTGTTTGTCTCATACCCTCTCATTCTGTAATCTAATTTCAAAGTGAAACTTAAGAAACTGTTTGCAAAAGACCTTGATCCAGTTTTCAGTCCCACTGAGCAAGTTTAGGGAATTTTATTTAACGCTGATTTTATTATGGATTATAGAAAAAAACTTTGAAATCTCCACTGAAATCTTTTACAGAAATCACCAAGCTATCTCAGATTGTAAGAGAAGCTCGCGTTCTGTTTTAACATTTTAATTTAATTTAATTTTTGACCTTCCTTTTATCCTAACAAATGTAACTCAGCAAAAATTTAAACAACTGATGCTTATTAACTTCAAGAATTTTTAAATATAGCTTTCATTTTATGTTATTTTATTTAAGCGACCTATGGAATCATCAGCCTGATATTTAGCCCAGAAGTGCTATTAATTTCGTTTTGGCATTTTGCGTTCAAAACTTTAAATGCCCGTTTTACTTTTCAAATTGTTGCCACCAAATATTATCTCTCTGTGCTATATTTAAAGAAATTAAATAATGAAGAAGCTGCATAAATATATGTATATGTTTCTCGCCTTTTGATAAAACAACGGTACCTTTTTGAATAACTTAATCCTCCACCGAATATGGGCATCTGAAAGCCCAAATTTGGAATTTGTTTTATTATCGATTTCATATTTTGTAACACTTTAACGAAATTTTGATTAACAAGCTCAACGATTTCAAAGCGAGCAATGGCAACATTGTAAGGAAAAAAAATCCTTTTTATCTCTAGCGCGCGAGACTGTGTATCTGAAATTCTAAAGATATGCTCATTTTAAAAATATTTTGCGATATTGCTGTTGAACTGAATTTTATGGTTTAAGTGCGATGAAAATGATATTTAATAAATAAAGGTAACCCACAAAAAGTTAAAAAACGCCCCTTTGTGCTTAATGTAAAATCTGAAAGTTTTCAGATTTTTTGTTTTGTTTTGTTTTGCTTTTAATTCCTTTTAATTTCATTTATGTACGCTCGACGCTTGTTATTGCGACCACCTTTTATCCTAAAGGAAAAGGATGTTACAGTGTGTGCTCCCTGCAACAGAAGCAGTTTTAATGTACTTTCATCAGATGGGGACGTTTTGTATTGGTTGTTATAATGAAAAAAACGGCGAGTATAATGAGCAGCCGTTGTTACTAGCAGAGGCCCTTTTACTTTTTTACTAGTAAGTCATTGGTAGAGCCTGATTTACATAAGGAAAAATAGGGCATAAACTTTTCAGGAGGGCCCACAAATTTTTCCATAGTTTTTATAATAAGTAAAATTTTAAATAATATTTAAAAGTATTATAGATATAAAATTTTGAGCCTTATTTCCTTTTTACGAGTTTTTTTCAAAACCACACAGGGAACATTGTCTTGCATCCTCATTGGTGATTATTATCATTTAGCAAAGCCTCTTATCTCTGTAATTTAATTATTTTAGATTTATAATAAAGGCAACAGGGATCCTTTAAGTTTTTAGAGCCTGCGGTTGCATAATATATTACATTCCTTTTCAAAAAAATAATTCTGTTAAAGCATATTTAGGCGATATTTTTAAAATGATCGATCTTACATTTTAAAGAAGAAAACCGTTTATTTATTATTTTGAAAATTATTTTCGTAAACAGTTTCCTGTAGATAAATATAAGTATCTTTTCTATCTTTTTATTCTACATACGCTATGATACAATTATTCACTGCATGTCAACCAGGTCAAATCACATATACTTTAACAATAATTTCTTTGGAAGTTTAGAAAATTTATTTTCTTAAAACAATTTTCTTTTCTTATTTATAGTATATAATTGTCTCCGTTTATTTCCCCTATCATCAAATCTTCTTCTAATTATCTACCTTACTATTATGATAATACCGTAGCACGGAAACACCTGCTGGGGGAGGGTTGAGGTAGAGGCTTTGTTCTGTCTCCTTAAGAGAAGAAAAAATAATTTAGAAATATAGTTGCGATGTGCGAATTTGTAATCGCCTGCCTCCTCCATGGGCTTTATGTTTGCTGCGAGGAGCTCCACCGCCGATACGCTTCGCTTGAAAATTTCATACCTGTAACTGAGCTAAAAAACGCACATGAGAAGGTTTTAGTAATAGGCGATAACGTGCCAAGTATGGCAACCCATTCCGAATGTTTTCCCTCCGCGTGCTTGAGGGCATAGAGAGCGCTCTCAGACCCTTCATTCGAAAGCTATATCGCAGTCCGCGAGCTCAACCACGCGCGCTCAACCACGTGGAAGGAAAACTGAAGCAGATGATTCCGTTTGGTTGCAAGGAGAGGGGGGTAAAATCAACTCTGGTGGCTGGAATAATTGCTAGCAGATTGTTATCCAGCCTTTCTTTTCCCTGCTATCGGCTTATCCATTGCTGCTAATTGTTCTGTGAGTGAGATGAATCTTGCCGATCAGCGTGGAGATTTGCGTACCACCTTGTCCATCCTCGATGTTTATGCTGTTATTCTCACTGTATGAATGAACCACCTAGTAATTATTTCATGGCCTTGAAAATTCTACAAATGTTACAGAGAAGTGCTTATCAAAAACTGATATGCTCTGAAAACAAACTTCAGGTATTTTGATTAAGACCATGCAACATCGGTGATGGATTATGATCATCAATGGAATCCTAAAAATGAAATTCTGGAATCTTGAGCGCCGAATAGGTGAATTTGTTGACAGTTTGATCTCGACATATCGGCAAACACGTGAAGTGATTTGCTCGAACTCACCTGTGATCGCCACCCCTACGGCATGACGTCATGAGGTTGGGTGTCCGGAGTGTGACGTCAGGTCTCTGGTGAATGTCGCCGGCGAAGGAGGAGTAAAAACGGGGAGTGGCTACGGTCGGTCCGCGCGGTGCTGCACGGGCGAGAACCTCCCCCCTCGGATCTTTCTTTCCTCCTTCTTGTCTTAACTCTGGGAGACCTCCTCTCTCCCCAACCGGTGACAACAACGGTAGTGGTTGGCGCGGCGGGTTGACCTGTCTGTCGTGGTCTTCTTTTCGCGTTCGTGTTGTTTTTCCCCTGCGGTGCCGTTGCTACAGACGGTGGTCCCGCGACGGCCCTCCGCATGACTACCACGACGTCTTCGGCGGACAGCGGCGGTGGTGGCGGCGCGACCGTGGTGTCGTCTCCATCGCCACCCAACTTACTTCTTCAGGTACCCAGTGTGGCGGGGCAGCAACGACTTTGCGGCGGCCCAGGTCCGGGACATTCGCCTGTGTCCCCCGCGCCTGGGGCTCAAGTCCAGCTGGCCAGGCCGACTCTACTTATGGACGTGGTGAGTCCTCTTTTTAACAAGCATTATCTAAGATCACAAAAGCATGGTGAAAACGCGGAAATTTTATTCGAGGATTTTTATATCTCATGTGAAAACTCTCTGCAAAAGTTTAACCTGAGTTATCTGTATTTAGAATGTGGTGTAATAAAATGGCGCATACTTCAAATAAGTAAATAAAACCAAAAATTAAATAAAAAAGGAAATAAAAACAGTATAAATAACAGTACTACTTAAGTCTAGTCCTCTTAAAAATTTCGTAGGAATTATTTTGCTATAATAAAAAATTATTGATGATAATCTTCCTTTTAATTTTTCATGTCTTTTCTCGAATTCCTGTTTTAAGTATGTATGATTTTTTTTTAATTATAATTAAATTTTTTATTTTCCTTCCGAAATCTCGTTATCGGTATTGAAGCATTTAAAATAGAAGCTTAATACAAAGAATTGCTGTCTTGCCCTTTTCATTTTTAATTTAGTTTTTTAAATTAAAAAAAAAATTGTGAACACATACCTCTGACAGTTTTATCGCATTTATCAGTTTTACGTTCAACACAAGACATTACACCTTCATTTTTTATTTGCTGTGTTTTTTTTTTTTTTAAATCTTACCTTGTTTTCAGTCTATAAGGCAATAAATATGTTTTATTTATCACATTGCTCAACTTTTTTTACTCGGCAAATGAATAAAATATAATTAAATAAATAAAATATTACGAATCCATAAAAACATGATTATGTAAATAAAACTTTTACAATACATGAAAACATAGTTGAAATCTGCATTTAATTGTTTCTTTTAATAGCCAGCATAACTTAAAAATATGTAAATTGCAATTAATCATTTTCCCCTTTTTCTTCCCTTTTTTAGATTTTTCCCTGTCTGGAATTTTCATTCTATATGTTTGAAATTATAGCTATGCTTTAACATTAAAACCATCCCTCTATTCCCTTATGTTCTTAAAAATGTTCTTTAATTTTTAAGGTGTTCTGCGTTCTATAAAAGTGTTCTGTGTCCTTAAGAATATTTTTGCCTTGTCATTCGGTTGAATGACAAGGCAAAAAATTTCAGTTGAAAATTAAATTCTCAATAGTGTTTTGTTCAGATATAAATCCGCATGTTTTAATTGATGAAGATTCCTCCCTGCAGTTTTTAGTTCCATAAAATAAATATTATTGTTACATTTAGATTTTTATGATTTGTCACGAAAAAGTAATAAGAAAAATCATCAACAAATTTAACTATAAAAAGATCTCCCTACGTACGTAGTTTACATGTTTATTTTATGTAAGTTACAAAGTATCACTACTTGCCTTGCCGCATACAGGGAGGGATCATTTTAAAAACCAATGAATTTCTGATTATATTATGCGCTTTTAAAAATAAATAAATAAAAATTTGAAAAAATAAATTAAAAATCTTTTGTAAAACTATTCGAAATGCAGCATTTTATTTGGAACGTAATAAACATTACGTGAAAATGGGAGATTTTTAAGAAAACTTATTTTAATATAAACAATATTACTTTTAACACAAATGTAAGCCGATAGCTTTAGTGTTTTTAAAAAATTAGTGTCCGTAAATGACATAAGGAGAATATTGATGCTAATTTAAAAAATTAAATATGGATGTTGGTACAAAATTACATTACTTGGGAAAATGCATTTAATAATTAAAGTATAGCTTGATTAAAAGGATGAAAAGATGATAGCAAATATTGAATGAAGATGTCATATACTGCAGCCCATACACATCTTCAGTGCATATGATAGATTCTAAATTAAAGGGAGATATTTTTTTCTCCATTTCCATTTTTTGTGTCATTTTAATTCTATAATGTACAAAATTTCGTTATTGACTAAGCACTGATTAAATATATAAAATAATTATAATATTTTACTATATTGTTTTCCGGTTTCGTTACTTAAATTATATAACTTTGGTTATTATCTAGCATAAAATGATGAGGAGAACAAAATTATTACCTTTTCAGATCGTTGATTAGTATATAAAAGTTTAGTTCTGAAATCCTTAGTCAGAGACGCTAAATATGATTTCTAGGTGAACGTATAATGATAAAAATCATTCTGTTTTGTTTGATTAGTAGAGTAGTCTAAATGAGGATTTGTTGTTAGTCGATAAAATAAGATTGTTATGACTTAAAGTAAATTTTATAACAGATAAAATGGATGCAAAAGTATTAGAAATAGTTTATATTTAACTAAATGTAAAATATTGAGAATTTTTATCTAGCAATTTCTTGTCATATTTAAAAGGAACTTAACACTTTTTTATGCAGAATTTTTAATAAGTTAGAGCTTTTAGTTCAGTTTTCCTACAATTGCTGTCCCATCGTTAACAAATTTAATTAAGAGCGTGTAATTTCGTTTGCCTGTGTTTGTTTACTTTTTTTTTTCGTCAATGTAGAGAAATTTCTGGCGAGTTTTACTAATTTATATTTACTTATCGCTCATACTATCAAAATAAGAAGCAATAACATCTCTTGGAAATTTTAAATAAAATTCATTATCGTATGTTCAAAGTTTTGTTTACGTTTAAAAAAATTTATTTTAAATGAAAATGAAATCTTACGAAAGGCTGTGATTTTGTGATCACAGCTTTTCGTGAGATAAATTAAATTACGTAGTAATGTCACATTAATTATTTTGATTTCCTGTTGTGGTTGAGAGAGGAAGCTAATTAAATAATATAAAGAAATATGTAATGAAGCTACTGAAAAGTATTAAAACTGCAGAGGTAATTTTGTACAGTTACCCTGATTTTTTTGGGGGGGGGGGTATTGTTTGTAATCTGCAGATGGAAGAACAACTAATTATGTTATATGCTAATAAAACAATATCATAATAAAAAAAGATACAAGTACCTGTGATAATTGTATCTTTTTCTTTTTATGGATAAAAGATACACAAAGAAAGATATAAGAGGAAAAAAAAAAAGATACAAAAACTGTGAGATTATAGTTTTGAATAATTTTGAGTAGAACTTACTGTTGGTGAAATGGATTTATTCAATACTAAAATTTCTTAACGTCCAGAGTGTGACATAGGCAAGTGGTCTCCAAAGTGGAGCATGCGTATCCCAGGGGTGGAAACAATGTGACACTTGGGGATGCACCAGAGAAGTGTGCACATGATCATTTGCGAGTATGTGATCGTGCTATCGGTTATTAGTAATGTTTCGATCATTGTATGATTTTGCTCCTGAAAATGAAGTAAATGTGGAATAAACCAATTTACCGGTTCTCCTAGTATTAAAACAGAGTTTTAATAGGCCATGAACCCATTTGCTGAAAATGTAAACATACATCATCTTTTGACTGCAGTTCAAAAGCAGTTAACTAACATGAGAGAAAGAACAGCTTTGCAATCCCATTTTAAAGAGAAAAAATGCCTTCCTAATTGGTGGATATGATTGATAACCGAAAATTCAGATTTTGTAAGAACGAATGCAATTGGTGCTAGATATCTGCATATAGTAGATAGTATACCTGTATATAGGTATCTGTATAACCAGCGTTTTCTGCAGTGACAACAGTTAAAATCAAATACAGAAAATAAATTAAAAGCTCGAGCTTTAAATTGTATTAACAGAAGGCATGATACCAGATTTTTCCGATATTACTAACGAATACAGTCACATAGCTCACATTTAACTTAACTGAAATGTTAATTCATTAATTTAATTTAAATGCATGTATATTGTATAAAATGAAGAAATATTAAACAATTTTATTTTTGACTAGACATATATATTATACAATGTTATTTCATATTACATGGGATACACCTTATAATTATTTTCATCTTAGGGGTAAGCGATTAAAAAAGTTTGGAGATCACCAACATGATATAGTTATTGCAATTACAAAACGAGATATTATTGGTTAATTTCATAATAATTTTAATTTTCTATCAGTCATGAGCATGCCTTTTCTTTTGATTTAAATTAGGAACTTAATACGTTGAGAAATAAAATTAGAAGGAAAAGGCAAAAATTCTGTAAATAAGTATTAAGAAACAGCACCCGTATTTATATATAATGAAGGTTAAGTAATGTTTTATTTTTGTCGGCAAATGTATACTTAAGTAAATAAAAATTATTGTAACTATATATATATATATATTACTGAAAAAGTTGACAAATTTTCTATTTGTTGTTGAGAGAAAAAAACTAGAAAAACTAGTAGAAAAATCTGCGCGTAGTGCTGCAAAATTTTATACCATCTAATATGGGAAATGAACTATATGAGAGAATTACTTAAGGATTGTAAGAATCATGATCCCCTACCTATTTCCATTTTTAAGAATTTGCAAATTTTATAATATACATTTGGAACAGAAAAAGTAAAAAAGGTGAAAATACAAAAATAGTGAAAACCAAAGTTAATTTTTTTTTATTTAAAGCTCCGAACAGAACTTGTCAAGGGAAAAGTGTTCTGAAGCTTTAAACAAAGTCAATTAACTGAACAAAGACCCGTTT
>KK121273.1:784266-796084 GCA_000611955.2 Stegodyphus mimosarum | reverse complement strand
AATTGGTCTCTTTTCCCTATCCGTTTTTGTTGTCCAAACACAAATAGAAACAAATGATACAAGGAAAAACTTACATGTAATGCCGAAATAAAACATTTATAATCAAGGGAAAAGATTGGATTAATTTCAATTGAGAAATATCTGTAAAATAGGTAGAATAATAAGACAATAATAAAAATAATAAGATGCTGTACTAATTACAATGAAAATGTTAAATGTGTAGGCTAAATAAGGCCAGGTTCGAATGCATACTTAAAATGAAAATGCTTTTTGCTAAAGTAAAAGAAATGGAGAAATAAATGCAATATAAATGTATATTTTGATTTATAAATAGTTATCCGTTTAAAAATATGCAAATTATATGCATGTACAGAATTAACCTAACTGCGCTTTGTTTAAAATAATGTAATTAACTTCCTATGTGTTAAATTCCAGTTATTCCTATAAAAATTAATTTCATCCTTTGTTAAAAATTAGGCAATAAAAGCGAAACAAGTAGATGAGTAAAACTGTTATTGCCTTCGAAGCAATCAAACACTGGTTGGTACCTCCTCTTCAGGAAAAAAACACTTTTTTCTCCCCCTTTGAAATCCATCCTTTGTTTTCTTTTAAGTATGGACAATTTACCAAATCTGTGAATTTTAGGACATTTATCCCCTTACCTGACAGATTTCAAAGTTGTATGTGAATTTTTTAGGTAAATTCTTATAATTTATTAAATTTTCATGATGTGCACATAACATCACTTAGTTTGTATTAAAAAAAGTTGCAGCATATTATGAAATTGTTATTTACTACTAAAATTCTGATTCAAATCTAGGAATAGGATATGTTAGATTGTTAAGGAAAACAAAGAGGAGAGGGCGGTGAAGGAAACAATTATCATATTTAAAGGCAATGCATGAAATATTTAAATGCCAAAGACTTTTTTCTTATATTATTTCGAATAAAAAAATATTGGTTTCGCTTCTTTTCTGCTTAAAAGTACAGAGAAAATTAATTTCCGTTTAAATCTGTATTTAATTTATCTTGTCCTTTTTTCTTTTTTTTAATTTACAGTTTTATTTATTTAATTAATTATAGTTTATTATATTTTTATTTTAACTGTCGTTTTCAAATGATAGTCTTGAAAAATTCTAATAAAAATGTTTAATTATGCAGTTAATAAATATTTAAATATTTGCGTATACTCTTTGCTATTTGCATATGTTTTCAATATATCTCTCACTTAGTTATCTTCCAAAGTCATAAAAGCCGATAAACCGGAGATAATTTTCAACGAAAATAATTCTTACTTTAACATAATTTATTAATTAGCAAAGTATACAAGTACCCTTCAGCAATTATCTACTTTAAATATGTGATTAGTGAGAAAGAAATCTGATACTTCATTTTGACAAATATATGTTACCTTCTCCTGATAAAAACTCACATTTAGCGTTTGATGCCGCTTTTGCGACAGATGTTTCTTCATTTTAGACAATTTATATGCTGTCCCTCACTCTTGTCAACCACTCTGTCAGAATCTCAATCAATCGATTCGTTCCTTTCAGTAAATAATGACAATGATCCAAGAATTTGATTGCATAATTAGGCACACCATATTTTGATTAGTATGTAACATGTGTTTCTGCTCACTTTTGCTAAGTATGTGACGAAAAGAAGTGAAGTATTCATACAAATCGTTGATATTTTAATTTCGCTTTTAGAATCCTTTTTTATGTACAACAGGATAAAATGTTAATAGACTGTTATATATCCAAATCGTAATATTTAAACTGACTGAAATCAGGTTGTATTGTACCTTTGAAAGATCTGATATATACTATTATATATTTCTTTCAAAGTTATTTTCATTATAAGATACATATTATAATGGAATTACTTATATTACTTAAGTTTAATAACATTTATCAACATCCTTAAGAACTAAAAATAACACAGGTAATATTTACAATATTGTTACATTAATTCTGAATTCTGTGACTTTGAAGTTTATTTTACTACATTTTTAAAGTTTGAAATGCATCTAAAATACGTATAATTTCTAATATACGTAATTGTATCTTTGGTATCATGAACAATTAATTAGCCTGAATGTCAGACAATTTTCTTTTTAAGGTGTCTTTGTGAAAACAGTACCTGCCTTAAATACGCGGCCACATTATTAAGAGAATTTATCTCTTATTTCTTATAATTTTGACATTCACAGAAATCATATTTATGTAGTTTTGACACAACTTGTGGTCTTTAGATCGCTTAATTATTTTTTTAACAATGCCTTCAATATTTCAAACTCCAAATAACGCTATCTTATATACGAAAGCATATTATTTTAATAAAAGCTTTGTAAAATGCACTGCCATCTTATACGTAATATCTATTACAGTCAGGTCGTGAGGTAAATCATAATAATATGAATCTTATTAATGGTAGTAATATAAGGTATTTCTGCCGCCTTCTTAGCATGCCTTCGTGGTGTAATGGCCAGCACACTCGGCGCGTATTCGAGAGGTTCGAGTCCCGGCGAGTACATTGCTCATTTTTCACGTCTCCAGCATCGAAATAACCTAATGATTCTACAGTAAGAATGTAATAGTATCTCTTGTAATAGCTAAATATATATTCAGCTATTTTTTATGCGGTTGCCATTCTGTTAAGGATAACTTTTTTGTAAACTGAAAAAAAATATTTACTGGGAATGGTAATCATTGGAGCATAATAATTATTATATGTTTAAATTAATAGCAATGTAGGATTTATGTTTAAATTAAATTGATGAAAAACTAATGAAATACTCCCACTAACTTAAATTAAAATTTTAAACAATCCTCATCTGTAAAATAACATTTACAATATACCTTTTGTATATAATAAGTAAATGCAGTATTTTTCCTAGCAGAAAATTCTGGGGGTAAAGAAAGTATAATTTTTCTCTACCTATTTAATTGTGTACTTGAAATTTAGAAACTTTTCAAAGTTTTCAATATTCTTGGCAGATAGAATTGATTATTATTTTTAGCTGTTTGTAAATCTCAACTTCTTAACTGCTTTTAAGTAGTTTCACGTTACTGTGGGATTATTTCACTAGTTTTATGATAAAGTTTTTTGATTATCACTTGATATTTCTACAACGAAAAAGCATTTTTATGCATATTTATATCGTTTTCTGGAATGCTAATAGTTTTAATACTTGATTCACTTATTGTAATATACATGTAACAGAAATATAATTTCTTATTGCTGTTATCACTATTTTTTTTTGAAATAATAAGTAGCTCTTGAAATGAACTTTGAAGAGCTTGCCGAATTTATGGTAGAAATATGTTTTCACATTAACTTCTATTATTTACCAATAAAATATAAGTTGCGGTTTAAATTCGTATTTTAAAACGAGTGCTGTTATTAAAGAGGGCAAAATTAATTAACAAACTTTTATTTGACTATTTCCAGCACTCATTACGAAGACTTGGTTAAATAATTGTAATTCTTAGCCTTTTATTGTAGTATTTCAGTCTTAAAATCTTAATTTTTTTGTGCTTAATATACAAGGGAACTTTTTTGTATAATTTACTGCAAAGAAACTGAAGCGAATTTGAGCATAAATTTACTAATTAGAAAATTAAGTTAAATGAAATGAAGTGTTAAGATGTGATACAAGGAAATTTGCCAACTTAAATTTGCTATTTATATTAAAAAAAAAATTAGCAGGAATTGGATATGAAATAAATTTGTAAAATAAATAAAATTCGAGTTAGAAAAGTTTCTCGTAATCCTTGTTCTCTAGATTTTTGTAAGTGTGTGTGTATATATATATATATATACATATATATATACATATGATACATCAGCTGTATCTGTATTCCTCAAGCAGCTAATGCTTATCGTTCATCACATTTTCCATCGCTTCTGTAGCTTCCTTTATTTTCTGTACGGAAGACGATAAAAAAAAAATGTATCGATTATGCAAGCGATTAAGTATGCAGTCATTTAATCGATAATCTTTCGTGTGATGATATTTATTTCTTCTTTTAAAATTACGTTAAGGCAATGATTGTTCTGTTGAAAATTATTCCGCGTTTATAAGCTTTTATGATTTAGAGATCACTGCCGAAAATAATTTGGTAAAGTATTTTTTCGATAAATACACACGAAAATGATAATAAGTATATATTTAATAAATTCTTTACTTTCAAATGTTAGAGAAATTTGTGTGTTTCTTAAGTTTAATTCAAATTTATGATAAATTGGGAGTTCTGTATTTCACCTCTGCTTTATGTTCATTTTGAGTTCCCTCCTCATGTGTAACAAACAGTATTATGGTCGTACTTGATCACATTATATTAGTCAAGGTCAGATTATGCTTGCCTAAGGCGAAATTATATGGAATTTTTAAAACTCCGAATAATTCAGAGCATTTATTCGCGAAGTGGAGATTTTGTTTTCGATCCCAAGATTCAGGTCTTCACATCGTAAATGCTGACTGGTTTGTTGCAGAAAATCTTCTACGAAGGTACACTCCTTTGAAAATACAACCCTCACCTAACTTGCCATGGTCAGTCTACCGTCCACTCATGCAGTAGTAATTCTGCGCTTATATATATCCAATATCGTTTTTTTGCCGAAAATGTCTAGTATTAGTTTACGAAACCCTTTCTTAGCATTCATTTTACAGTTACGTTTTAAAACCTTTATTTCTTCTTTGTACTATCGTTTAAAATTCAAAATTCTTTTTTGGCTTCGAAACTCTTTCTCTTTTTTTTTCGGAGGGGGGGGGTGAAGGGGCGGGAACCCTCCTTGAGCAGTTTGAAGTTTGCATTGCAATCTCAATATCAAATAAGCAGTTTCTTCGTTTATTTGCATTGGACAATTTATTCAGTTGCTGTCCGAAATGTCTTGTCAACATTTGTTAAAAAAAAGGAAATATTGCAAAAACTGAAAACATCTTGAGAATAGTTTTAAAAGGAAAAAAAATGAATAAAATTTGCCTCGTTATCGTCTGTAATGACTATTTCCAGTTAATTAAACTCAGAAATTTTAATTTATTTTCTTTGCGAATTGTTTTTTTTGCCCTTGCTAGCTTTCTTAGAATATTTAATTTATAAGGCTTTTCTCCTGCCTTCTTAGCATGCGTTTTTAATGGTGGTGTCATTGCTAGCACACTCGGCGCGTATTCGAGAGATCCATGGTTCGAGTCCCAGCGAGGGCATTGCACATTTTTCACGTCTCCTGCTTCGAAATATCCTAATGTCTCTATAAGTTTCACATGTATAGTTTTAAATACCTGTACAAACGTGTCATAAAAGAAATAGTGTTAAATGCTCAAATAAAGTATAGCGAGTTCAGTACAGTTATACTCTTTACACTGACTACCGTCTTTTCTTTTGTTTTTTTAAATATGTGTTCATTAGAATACGTAAAATCTAAGACACAAAATAAGTCTATAAACGAAGTATCAACAACGTTTTCAAGTCTATAAACGAACTATCAACGATGATTTAGTTGTTTGTATATTGATACTGATAGCAATTCATCCTGAAGTACTGATCTCCTCATGTACTCATAGCACTACGTCTTGAAGTCCTGTCAGTATATTTAGAAACCGATCTGAAATTACTGAATTTCAAAAAGCGAGGTATACATACACTGAAAAACATTTCTGTATGTGACCATGTTTCTTTTATTGGTTATCCACGAAGAATATTTACAAAAATGAAATTGTAAATGTTCACTGTTAAATTTATTTTATCACTAAACTGTAAATCTTTACAATTTATTTTATCACTAAATTGTAAATGTTTACTGTTTACAAAAATGAAATTGGGGATTCATATTTTCATAAATTTTTCCACTTGCCGAAATACAGAATTTGATAGTGTCGTAAAGTTAAAGGTCACTATTACTGAGTGGTCTTTTAATCGCAACAACTTTCAAACTCTCAAAAGATTCAATTTTTTACATTTGGGATGCCTTCTAACGATTTTTGAGTAATAATTTCTTGTGTTATTTTATATACCCCAGGAAAACGGTCTAATGGTATTTAATCGGATGTCTGCTGTCGGTGCAATAATCCTAAAATGCCAAACTCATTGGATGGCTATAATATTTTTGTAATCTGCTTATACAAATTTAATTAACAATAGCTATTTTATAACTCTGTAATTTATTATTAAATTAAATTGTGTCTACTTTTTTATATTGGATTTAAAAATCACCTTCTGTTTATTATCATCTTCTCATTACATACGGGTATGTATATTTTTATCAGATAAGCTTGGAATATAGTTAAAAAATTTAATTCTTCCTTTGAAGTCATCAACTTGCAGAATTTTTTAGTTTCCCTTCCTCCTTATTAAACGCATTAGATATTTTCTTATGTTAATTTATTTTGATAGGTAATTAATTAGTTTATTGTCAGTTAAATGGATGAGCAATATATTGATTTATGCAGTTAATCTTGCCGAGTTTTCTATGCTCAATTAATATACGTTTAACAATTAGCCTAGTGAGCAGGATTTATATTCAAGTGCTGGAACTTGGATATCTCATCAATAAAAGTGGTACAGTTTGATCATTTGCTTTCTCCGAGATTTAACTCCAATAATTTCAGTATGGAGTTTCGTTGAACTCCTTTTCAATATCTCGAAGGTTTTAAAAAAAGCTGAGCACCTCTTAGAGGTGTTCATTGTTTTAAGTTCGCCGTATTCCCGTTCTGATAAATTGGAAAGTATTGCCACTTGAAGGAAATATTTATTAAAAGCTTCGTACGCAAGCGATCCAATGAAATAAATGTGCACCAAATCTTGAAAAGAAGCCTTTTCTGTATTAAATAAGAGCGCAAGTATCTGCGAAGCATTAAGTTAAAATCAAATAATGTCATAGCAGATTTTCCCTCTGCCTTTTGGCTTTGCCATTTTGAACAGCTCATTTTTAAATATAAGATTTAATGTTCTTTATCTTCAGTTTTTGGATGACCAATTCTTTTAAACTAATGACTTTTCTTAAAAAATGCTTCAGTTGTTAAACTGAAATGCGCAGATCAAATTCCAACTGTAACATTTTTTTAAAGTATTTTTTATAACTTTTTGAATTTTTAGTATTAAATTTTGCGAAGTGTTTAGACTGCAATCTGAAGTTTTCCTTTTGCTATTTTGTTATTTATTTGTTAGTTCTTCACTTCTTTTTTTAAATCTGAAGAGAAGTTGTATACTGTTTACTAGTGCCTCTTATCAATCATTCTGTGCTTTTAAGTAGCTGTAAGCACTTAATTTTTGGCATTTTACTCTTGTTAAAGAGGTTATATTTCTAACGATATTTTTTGTTGAGCACAAAAATAAAAGATTAAAAAGAAATACGATTTATGTGTTTATCGTAAATGGATACAGTGTTATATGAGAAGATTAATTTATTTCAAGACGTTTTAATAGAATGTTTTAATCGCAGTTAAACACTATTGAAACTAGAAGATTTAATATTTTTATTTTTCACTGATAAAATGTTCCTTTTATTGAATTTTAAATTCGTTTTCTTGTAATATCTAAATCTGGGTTACAAATGTGAATTATGAAATTCAGTTTTATTAATTTTTTAATAATTCTTTTGACGTTTTCAGTATTTCAGCTTATGAGTTAAAACTTCATAGACAAAACAGCGCTGAAAAGTCACTTGCAAAATTCTAAATAACTCAGTACAGCGAAGTGTTGATAGTTATTTTGCCTCCCCAACGGGATAGTAGTTAGTGACTGACCGATAGGTTCGGGTTCAAGTCTCGGAGAAGACATGGATATTTGTAAATGTATAGTGTCTGCAGCATGGGGGCACTCTAAAAATACAGCGAACCGAAAGTCCTCTCGTGTGGTTTAGTAGTAGACCAAGGGAGACTTACGTTGGAGAGCCCCTAGTGTAGTCTTCCTCAAAATTGGGGTGAAGTAAAAGTCCAGCCTCCTTGACGCTCTGGTGGCCATGAAATATAGACTTGACAACAAACAAACTATAGTATTTTTGTCGTTGCTGGTGTACTGCAGTTTTGGGTTCGTAAGAAAGTATGGAATATGGTGTTTGAAAATTTTCCAAGTATTAAACATAACATGTAGCTGTTTTCCGTTTTGGGAGCTTTTGCAAAAACACATCAAGTTTCGACGGCCGTCTTCTTGCAACTCTTTACTTGATATTGTGCTTTTAATATTATGCAATTGAAATTTCAGCGCCATTAAATTAACTTAATTAAGTTTCAAGTAACCATGAAATATTAAATCCCCTTTATATGTAGCTGCTTTGTTTGAAAAAATTAAGAGGAAATTGTGGTGCTTGCTTTACTATTAGCATTAAGATCTGCCGAAAATTATATTTGGCAATGCAATGGAAAAGAGAATAATATGAAGAATTATTTCTGGCTTGTAATATATGTTGTTTGTTTAAATAATAGGATTAATTCTTAATAATTAAAACCGTTATTTATGTAAATACTGCAAAAAATTAACCTAACAAAAGAATTCATTTTATCTCGATATCCAGCTATATGATCTGTTTTTGATATAATTGATGCGCTCTTTTTCGATTAAGTAGAGTTATTTATTTTTTATTTTATTGTTTTATGCTTAATAGAAATAAGTAATACAATTTTTTAAGTGAAAAGTCCCTCTTCAAGTTGAAGTGATTTCAAAGTGTAAATAGTTGAATATGCTAGTGATGTTAGTTCCTGTGCCATTTTGATAACCACATTGAATTTTTCTTTTTACTTTTCTTTTTTATATCGCGTAGCTTTGTAATTTTTAAGATGTGTTTTCCTCATTCATTCTAATTAAATGGTTTGATTAAAGAAAAAAAGTAAAGGAAAAAAAAAAAGCCGATGATAGTCTAATGAATAAGAATAAAAGTAAGCTAAGAAATTTCGCCTAAAAATGTGAGAATAAGTAAAGTTGGTAAAGCAAATAGCAAATGAGCAACAACAAGAAAGCCACCTAGAGTTTTCTTATGGGTACATTGTAATTATAGATTTTATCTTTTTTTTTAAAGCTAAAATTTAACCTTAGATATATGTTAACTGCGGAGGGGAGGGAGAGATTCTTTGTATGTTACGAGACAATCAAACTTTCTTCGAAATTCCCCCTTTTTTTTTAAAGATATCATTTGTCAGAGTTAACCCCATTGAATACTGGTAGGTCGACACATGGTTAACACCACTATATACTGGTAGTTCAACATGGGTTCGAACTTAAGTGAACCTGTATGGGTACTTTTTATTGTTCTTCCCATATATAACGTGAATATTATCCACTTTCCCTTAAATCTTCCACTAATGCATCCCTCGCGTTAGGGGCCCATTTATGTTCAGCTGTATCGAATTACTAATCTTAATCTAACCTAACCACTCAAATTACAAAGAATTTTTTTTTAATTTTATAGCTAAAATTAAACGGGCAAGATCAAATATAGCATTAAAATTATATTTAGATATTACAATTTTGATACATAAGTAATGTAAACTAATTTAATTGTTTTCCTATCATAAATTATTTATTTATTTTTAATTGGCTTCTACGTTTGATTAATGAGATGCTACAGACCTAGAATCAATGGTTTGTCGCAGGGGATGGAGGTGAATCTATCAGGTAAAGAAATCGTTGTTATGTGGAAATGAAAATGAATGTTTCTGGATGCTGCTTCATTACACATGGATCACTGTTACATTTATTTATATTCTCAAATTAATATAAGATTATACATAAATTAAATTATGTACCTTAGTGAAAAATGAAAAGTTTAAGATGAAAATGTCCGTATTAATTTTGAGTATCAGCCGTAGCTATATGTAAGGAAGATTACTTGTTATAATTGAAAATTCAGTTACAATACAAAAGCCTTTTACTTGTTCTTTACCTCTGCATTAGTGCGTAGCTTCCTGAAGCAGAGAGACTTGTATCATTTCTCTTAAATTTTTTAAGTATTTATTTGAAATAATTATTGGACTAATTCTCTAAACTTACCATTGAACTAATAAGACTGAATTTCATCTAACTTTTAATGTTGGGGAGCTTTTGTTATATCTAAAAATTTTCTCTGAAGATAATAAGTCCTTTTAAAATAATACCAACTATGCATTTCAATTATTTCTGAATAAATCCTTGATTAAATACTCATCTCCTAATTGAAAGCTATTTTCTAAAGAATTTTACCAAGTAAATCTATTACGTTTTTAAACTGTAAAAAATGAAGTATTTTTAAATTATGAAAACAGCAAAGTTTCTCGTTTTCGGGAATTTAGCATATAATGCTAAGAAAGTAAAGGAATTTTTATTTTTATTCATTTTAACATTTTGATAAAAAGGGCGGCATTTTGTTATAAATAGAAGTATATTAATTAAATGAGAACAGTGTCTTTCCAGATTTTGCCACACCATTTTACATTCGATGCTCATTGTCCCAAATTAAGTATTCTATCTATCTATAAAGAAGAAAGTCTTTTTGTTCGCTAATAACTCAGTCAATACTGTAGCTATCGTCACCAAACTTTCTACAATTCTTTTCTGGGTCCTGGAAAAGGTCGACGTCCACTTTAAAAAAAAAATAAATAAATAAATAAAATAAAAAAAATAAAAGCAGCTAAAATCAGAGATTTTAATTAAAAACTCGGAAAAAAACGATAATTTTCGCCCTTTCATTTTTCCGAGTGGCAACAGTCTCGCAAGCTCACACCATATTCGGTGGAGGATTACGTTATTCAAAATTTGATGGCTTTAGGTACCGTTGTTTTATCACAATGCGAGAAATATGCATACATTTATGCAGATTCTTCATTATTTAATTTCTTTAAATATAATACAGGACTGTAATATTTGGTGGCAACAGTTTGAAATGTGAATCAACGCAAAATGAAATTAATAGCCTTCTGGGCCTTCTGCCTTTTGGACTAAAAATAATGCAATGGATATACTACTAATAAATAAATATATATAATTATCAATAATCAATTAATGATTACAAATTTATTATTAATTTTAAGTAATTACTTATATAATATTATAATATATCATTAATATAAGATGGCAAAAAAATTATGTTGTTTTTATTCGCCGTCGATGCTTTGGGAACAACCGGATTAATGAATACTGATGCTGACAGAATCTTTATAGATAGACTCATATCCGAAGAATCACATGATAAGCATTTTCGCGTTATATCAATAAACTGTCTGAAATGTTTTATTGATCCATTTTGTGAGGAAGAATTCGCAGCAAATAAGATCATACTCAAAATCCAAGATAATTTTTACTGCTGCGTTTTTGTTTTTAATTTTCAAACCAAATTATCAGAAGCGTAAAAAATATACCTATCCGAACACAAGCAAACAAAGGCAACTGAACGGAAGCCAAGAAATGTCTTCTGAAAGTGAAATTACCTCTTCCAATCTTTTGATGAGAGGGTGTGATCCTTCTTTTTCTTTTCTTTTTCCTAAACATACAAACACTGGTTGTAGACCAGATTTGTTATAAACCATTCCCAGTACAACGGCCGGTTTTTAATTAATCCAGGACAACCTTTTTAAGGAGAGGCAAAGCAGCTTGTCGGATTCCCTTTGAAGTGCAACTTTCGCATGAATTACACCAGCTGCAATTAGAACATCACCTCAGAGAGTTACTTATTGTGGTCGGTGGCACAAGGCATTTGTCGTCGCTATTGGTTTATTTATCGACGGCGGGGATGACGCATTCGGCGGCGTCGGACACATGAAAGCGTCGCCTCATTACGAAATGACAACGAAAGTCCCATTAATTCCAAAACTCGTGATTATTTCCTTCCTCTGTTCTTTCATCCTTTT
>KK121273.1:752671-769756 GCA_000611955.2 Stegodyphus mimosarum | reverse complement strand
CAAATTTTCATTCGTTAATAAAATACTTTTTATTCATTCACTCAAATTCAAATACATTTTTCTTAAAACTTGTAGTGGATGACGCTTGATGTTAATACAGCATTTTTCACATAATAAAGTCAATTCTCACTTATTTATTCCTGTTTATCGGAACTAAAGATACGCTGTTTTTATTAAATATATTATAAAACTTACAAATAATGACCGTTTATTAGGAATTCTCACGTGCCGCAAAAATTAATTTTATAACAACTTATAAATAATAGTACATGACTGTGATAAACGGGATTGTAATATTTAACAAAAATAAGTGGCAACAGTAAGACAGAGTTCTAGAGATTTTTAAAGTGTATGGAATTAAAGAATTTTAGTTTATAGAGTTGGATGAAGCGGATGTAATGTCCCATTATGCAGCGAAAATTTTCGCCATATTTCTATGTTAACGTGATAATAATATATGTTTAAAATATAACCATTTAAAATGTCCCTTCTTCACTAACGGAGAATGCGAAAAAGAAAGCGTAAAGAAACTACAACACAACGCAAGCGACGATTAGAGAAAGAACATAAGCGCCAAGAAAAGCTTTCTACGAAAACTCTTCGCAGCAGGTCAAGCACATGTCGCCTTAAGTCGCGTGAAATCGTTAGATGAAATATTAATTGAAGAATTGAACTGCTCGAAACTCACTGGAAAGGTTCCTTGCAATAATGAAGCATGACAAGAGGTGGATGTGCTATCGATGAAGTAGATTTAATTCAATCCAATAAGTTTAAATGAAATGCAAAATGTGTATAATTAAATATTTCGTACAAGGAAGTCATGTGGTGTACGCGTCAGATATTTTTGAAGTTGCACAAGAGATTTTTTATTTCCTTTGCCTTCAACATGAACATTTAGTTTTTTCATGTTACAGTTGTTAGTTGTATGAAAAATTAGAAGCCATATGAACTGAAGGTATGAAATGTCCTTTTATACTTTCAGTATACTTCATTAACAAAGTTGAAAATCTTAAATGCATTTCGGAAATTTTGCTTTCTAAATCTGACAGTTTAAGTCAATTAAATGACGAGAAAAAAAATCTGTCCAGCTTGCTTTCAAATTATAAAAACTTGCTCTATTATTTTATGACGCTCTGTGCAGGAGATATGTTTCAGGGTTTGGGAAAGTAATGGCTGGTTTATAAATAGTTGCTGTGAAGTTGGACTTTATGTCTGTATAGTTAGGATGGTGCCGTATTTGAATTTCAAATCGGAGTTGAAAGTTTTGCTTTAGTAGTCAGTCAGTGTAGGAATAGGAATTTTGTCAGAATTTTGTTTTATCAGGCATTCATCCCTATTTCAGTTATATAGGAGGTGTCAGCATTATTTTGGAATTTTTCAACTCTCCATTTAGAAACAAAAATATTTTAACAAATATAAGGTTATTTTCTTCCTCCTTTCCGTATGCCTTCGTGGTGCATATTGGAAGCATATTCGACAGGTCCAGGGTTCGAGTCTCGGCGTGGACACTGCACATTTTTCACATCTCCTGGGGGGAAAAATGACTCTATACAAGAAAAACGTAAGAATAGAAATTTAAAATTTATTTATTTATTTTAATTTAAGCAAATGAAATAATATTTTCATCATTTTGTAAACAGAGACTAATGTGCATTAATGTTAACTAATGATTCCATTTAGCGACATTTTCTTTTATTAGCAATAGTTTTCGTATATATTTCTTGAAGAGTTTAAAATTAAAAAAGCTGAGAAACCATATAAGATGCCCTCTAACACGTCATTTAATTCATCATTATTTCTTTTTAGACTATGCTACCTTGCCGTAACTCAATGGCTTTATGTGATAAATATCATTCTATTGTACTACTTTTTTATTTTGAATTTTAATTGTGCAACTCTGTGGAAGGAAAATGAATATACCTTAGATCTAAGCATCGAATAATGAGGTTACTGTCATAACCGTGGATAATTATTCATAAAAATGTGGTTTTTATTCGTGACATATTCAAAGAAAATTATTCTTTCGTATTTTATATTAAAGAGCACGGTATTTTGATTTTGTAACAATGCTAGTATCATTACGAATGATTCAGCTGAGGAATATCATTTTGAGGAAAGGTCAGGTGGAAATGCACCACTCTTCTGAATTTAGATATGCAGTTTGTTATCATAACTTAACCTTAGCCCTTCGTTCTAGATATTTCCGCAGCAGAAGGTCGTGAAAAATTAATTTTTTTTTTTCGCGGTTGGATAAAATGCTCCATTTCGTGCATTATTTGACAATACTGTGAAGCATTATGTGGTTAACACTTTTAACCATTATGCATTTAAAAGGATTGGTTATAGTGTTGCATTAAAAATGCGCCAAAGTGTAACGAAATCATATTCCCGCATGTATTTGTAAGCACTTTTGTGAAGAGATACTTGTTTTAAAGTTTCCCGGGGAATGCATACGAATCCAAAGAGATTGTTTATATTCCAGTAGATTGAAAGAATATTATGTGAAGTTATGAAAGCAATGTGGAATTACTTGGTGGAGTGACGAAAGAGATATTGTTATGAAGTGTTCAAAATACGTTCAAAATAATGTTGTATTTTGTAAAGGAGGTTCAGTGTTTGCTAGTCCTTAATTTTCTTAAATCCGAATCCTAAAAATTTCACGAATCTCTAGAATCTTTCTTATAAGAATTATAATGATAACGGGGGGGGACTTTTTACAGTTAGTTAGTTAAAACAAAAATATGAAACCTGCGCTTAATAAAAAAAATGGCATAAAGAATACAGGTTTAAAACTCAAATAAACACGGCAAGCAGACTCAAATAAAATTTAATAAATTAAAACTTTAGAATCTTGAGATTAATTTTCTCAAGAAAAGAAAAATATTTTCATAACTGTTCAGATTATTTACATGTAGAATCATTTTAAATCAAAGCAAGTAGAGGAAGTTTATTTCAAGAATTAATAAGCAAACATTAAACATGGAACGTTAAAATCATTTCAGAATATTAAGATTGACGCACCACGAATTGCTTCAAGGCAATACTAGTGGTTTAATTTTTTTATAATAGTAAAAATTTCATTCTATTTTAATGAACGCTTCTCATAGGCGTTCATGAAACTAATCATTCCAAAGTTTTCATTTAAACCTTTTTTTTTTCAGAGGTGTGTAAAAGTTTTAAGATTCGAAAGACTCGAAACGGGATGCAGAAATGCAGATTAAAGTTTTCGAATTTCAAATCCTTTTCAAGACTTTTGGGATTCTATAATAGGATTTGAATGTTTCGTCCCTACTTGGAACTGATTAGTATACACAGTTATTAATTTGTTTCGTAATTTTTCGTTTGTGAACTCATATCTGCAGTTTTTTTTCCTGGTAGATGAACAATCTATGTTACTTGGACGAAAAAATATCTGAAAGCAATCAAAATCAAATTGACTTTTAAAGTAATTAAGATAAGATGAACGAACCGTTCTTGCATCATTCCTCCGACATACTATCTTACTGGTCCTTAATTCTTCTCTTTAATAGGTATCGTAAAACCACTATTTTCTTCCCATTAAATTGCTTAACTGTTCAATAGCTTTCACAAAAGTTGTTTCACTGTAGGCAGTTTTAAGCCGAATGAGTTTAAAAGTGGAAGGATTACGTCTTCGCTTCAGGTCCTCATAATCCCTTAAATTTCAAGACTAAGACTGATATTATTACCGAACTGTTGCACAGAGCAACTTTGCTGGTCCTTAAATCAGTTGTGTCTCTTCTTTTTATATCCACTTCCTTAACTTGGAAGGAAGAAGTGAATTTTAAGTGAGAGGAAAAAAAAAAAGAAAAGAAAAATTATTCGATAACAGTCTTTAAATGGTGTTTATAGTCTTTAAATTATGCGTCTCTGGGGAATGACTTTTAATGCCTTTAGATATGTTCTGGCAAGAAAACGTAGCTACTGTAGGTGAATGCTATGAGTGGAAGCAAACATCTGAACTGAGCTCGGCTTCCCTTCCTCTTTATTTGAAATAATTAAAATGTGTTAGAAACAGAAACATCTGATATAAAATCTATTAACGCATAAAAGATGTAAGGCTTAAGGAATCCGATTTCCTATAATATCGAAATTTTGCTAAGTTTTGATTCCTTTGAATCTTAAGAATAGTCTACTCTTAACGTGACGTTTTATCAGTAACATAAACAGTGTAGTAACAGATATTTTTACTGTTTTTTGTAGTATATGATGTGTTCTTATTATTAAGTAGTTGGAGTGAAGGATTTTTTATCAGATATATATCGGATATTAAATGAATTTACAATCATCTACATCATTATTTTCGAGTATGATTAAAAAAATTATTGAGGAATAGCAAAAGGATAGGTATTACGTATATGCAACACATATTCAAAATTATTAAGTATATAATGTCTGTACGGCAAGGGAAACAAAATACACGCCAAAATGAAATCCTCTCAAGAAGTTGAATGTAGAGAAAGAGGGAGAAAGTCCCTCGGACCTCCCCCAGGATGTTCTCACTCGAGCGGAAGTTTAGCAGTTAGCATGGCAGAGCGATATCGAATATGCTCACATGGATGCATAGGTTGGTTCTACCTGTGCCTATTCAAGTAAGCTGTCGCTCTGATCAGTGTAGCGGCTAGTAACGTTGGCTGCCATATCGCTGAGCCTGGGTTCGAACCCCAGGGAAGGTTTGGATGTTTGTAACCTGTATAGTGTCTGTACAGCGTGGGGGCACTTAAAATACTGACAAGCCAAAAATTGTCTTCAGAGGCTTGGTGTTAGAGGAAAAGAGGAGGCGATTCTTGAATCTATCTCTCCGAGGACCCATCAAAACTGAATGGGGGGCGGTACAGTTAGTGCGGTGGGCATTGAGAATGAAAAACCATTGAAGTTCTGGTGCCTCGCTTCTTTTTTCCTGTCCTTTTCAAGTAGGTTTTTATTTCACTTTCTAAGCTTACAACGTCTAGGTTTAGGACCTATTTTGGACGAGTCTCAAAATTATCCTGTAATTCGTCGTCATATTTTTTTTCCTTCATTAAGTCATAGAAATTTGGTTTGGGGGGCACTGTCTTAATCAGGGGCTGTATACAAGAATCAACTATTTGTCAAGTCTCGGTATATGGACATAGTTGTTCCATTATATATAAGATAAAAAAATATGTAAATCGAAATTATAATTTAAACTTGTGGTAAACAAGTAATTCAAACCTGTAATTCCCCTTCTGTATTCTAGAAATCCCCCCTCTGTACTCTAAAAATTGTAACTTTTCTGGACTGCTTCATTTCTAGAACAATCCATTTTGCATGGGTTGCGTAACGCTGATAACGGAACCTGAACCCAAAATTTCCAGAACTGAAATCTTTCTAACCTAAACCAAAACTTCCTCTTGGTGAGCCTCCATATTGGATAGATTGCGTCCTTTCTAACTTCAGTTCTCCTGCAACCAAGATGCTACTTCGCTCCGTTCGTTTTGTATTGCTGCTAACTGTGCCATTATCTAAAATGTGATACTGCATATAAAATTGTGGAGTGCGTATTGCATCTACGATCATGTGTGATGAAAGATATGTTTTTGATAATTAGTTCGTATCCACCAATAAAAGTTATATTCAATTCGGCCACGCCTGTCTGCAAATCTTTCTCACTAAATAGTAAAGTCTCCCCAGTATATAACGCAGGGGACCATCTTCAATATGTTGCAACTTATTCCAAGTCATCATATGACATACATGTAATATTTTCGAAGCACAGTCGCGGTAGCTGAGTGGTGCGGCTAGTGGAAGGAGTTGATACTAAACTAGATTTAGCCAATTATCATCTTTATTTGCAGGCACACTAGAATAATTCCTTGTAGACAATTTACTCATTAATCATAGCAATTACGATAATTTTGTATATGTACGTGATATCATCTTAGAACAGGAACAAAGGAGGGAGGCTTAGCAAAATCGCGAGATCGGCAAGGCGGAAGCTTTGGGGAAGGAATGCAGCAGAAGAAGGATGACGTAATTAATCACCAGCGGTATTTATACCAAGTTTATACAAGTGCAGCTAATCTATGATTGGTTAATAATAGTTTTAGTTGCCCTTTTCAAGTAGCGTTACATAGCGATAGAAAGATCCCGAATTTGGGATAACAGATGAATTTAAGGATAGAGCACCAAATTTAGAATGTTAATTCTGAAGTCGCCAATTATTTTTTAAAGCAGTTATCGTATTTTGTTAAATCTTACATACATATATATTGAAATTTCAATGCTATAGTTGTCAATATCATTTCATTAAATTTTGGTGAAGATTCTTTTATATTCTTTTATTTTAACTAGAGCATTTTTGTAAAGAATTACATCCTTCAGCTTCGCTTTCCTGTATGAGAAGCTCAGTTAACCAACAGCGAATGTTTCATTGCTAGACAAATGGGATCTTCAAAGACAAATGGATTAAATGTCAATTTTCTTTCAAAGGTGTCGAGACAGAACAACTATAATGATAATGATATAATAATGATGTGCTTTACTGGTTGCACATGATGTTTTTAACTAATATATTTGGCATGAGATTAATTGCAGGGGTTAAGACTTCCGTCAACACGTTAGAAGATGTGAACGTTTTCATTCCGCTAAGCAAAGGGAATGGAAGATAAATATTTCCATTGTTTTTATTTATTAGAAGACCTTGAGGAAAATGTGAGTTATTTTGCTTGATAGGATTCACTGTATTAGACATGCAGAAGAAACGAAATCCTCTTTTCCCCACAGCATCTGAAAATATGACTTTTTGTTGTGCTCCAAAGAGTACTAACGATGCAACGCTTGGTATTATGCTACTTGAGTGTGTCCGTTATATATTTTGCTATTGCTTTCATTATCTTTGTTACTCTGTACTATAAAATAATGTAGTATTATAACACTGGTAATTAGTATATGTTTCGCTATAACGTTGTAGTTGATCAGAAAGTGGCGGGAACACTTGCTGCACATAAAGAAGAGCATCAGGCAAAAATTTCAAAACCCGTGCTGTACTTCATAATTTACCTCATTTCTCAATAACCTGCGACCATGATGGTAAATCAATTATTTATTTTTAAATCCCTACTATTAGCTCACACTCTCCCTATATCTTGTCCAAATTTTCATTCGTTAATAAAATACTTTTTATTCATTCACTCAAATTCAAATACATTTTTCTTAAAACTTGTAGTGGATGACGCTTGATGTTAATACAGCATTTTTCACATAATAAAGTCAATTCTCACTTATTTATTCCTGTTTATCGGAACTAAAGATACGCTGTTTTTATTAAATATATTATAAAACTTACAAATAATGACCGTTTATTAGGAATTCTCACGTGCCGCAAAAATTAATTTTATAACAACTTATAAATAATAGTACATGACTGTGATAAACGGGATTGTAATATTTAACAAAAATAAGTGGCAACAGTAAGACAGAGTTCTAGAGATTTTTAAAGTGTATGGAATTAAAGAATTTTAGTTTATAGAGTTGGATGAAGCGGATGTAATGTCCCATTATGCAGCGAAAATTTTCGCCATATTTCTATGTTAACGTGATAATAATATATGTTTAAAATATAACCATTTAAAATGTCCCTTCTTCACTAACGGAGAATGCGAAAAAGAAAGCGTAAAGAAACTACAACACAACGCAAGCGACGATTAGAGAAAGAACATAAGCGCCAAGAAAAGCTTTCTACGAAAACTCTTCGCAGCAGGTCAAGCACATGTCGCCTTAAGTCGCGTGAAATCGTTAGATGAAATATTAATTGAAGAATTGAACTGCTCGAAACTCACTGGAAAGGTTCCTTGCAATAATGAAGCATGACAAGAGGTGGATGAGAAATTATAGACCACCATCAGCTTCATAAATTAGAAACGAAAAAATGTTAATAAAAAGTAACTAAAATAAAATTTTTTTTTGCTGACCTAAGTAGGAATTGACTTTAAATAAAAAATTTTTAATATTACTTGTTAGCAGTTCAGTAACGAGAAGCTTATAAAGTCTAATATTATTTTTCTATTTACTAAAAGTTAACACATACTGAATTATTCTACTTGCATATTAAGGGGTTCCTTTCTGCGAGGTATGACGGTTTTGTCTTCATTCGAAGCATAATTTCTTTTCTTTTATTTATTTTCATGCTGAAATATCTGAGGAATGTACATAACTGCAAAACCAATTTTTATATATAACAAATAACTAGCTATTTTTATGACAAATACTTTTCAACGACAAAATCATTAATAAAATATCAAAATTCTTTAAGATGAATACTGGCAGCATAGTGTACTGATAAGCGATGTGCTGTTGCCACTTGAAAGATCATTAAACACGGTGTCTGGTTGGCGATGATTCATTGATTTCTTGTGCTACCGTTGTATGTTGCTCTTTCTTCCGCGAAGTAAAATTCTAACTATTTTAACTTAAATATTTTATTCTAGATTTAGCAAACATAACATGCTTTGTTAAATATTAGAATGATAACTTGTGCAAAATTAAAAAAATATATATATATTTGTTGAGTTAATTCAACTTTCATCTGGAAAATATTATGTTTATGTAAAATTTGAAGGAAAAGAACACTGATTTTATGTATTTCTATTTTTTAATTAATACTAATTGGTGGCATATTGCTAATACACATATAACAGTAAGGATCCTGTGAACTTTAGAAGCATCTTTTTCTATGCTTCTTTGGCACGCGTCTTTAACCATGGTTAAACAGGCTCTGAAAACAACTTTTTAACGATTTATATTCAGACACTAAGGAAAAATTGTTTTTTCCCTATAGTTAATTGTCTCTTTTTAACTGTGGAAGGGCTTTGCGGTAATTTCTCCTCGCTGTAAAGTAAAAAACAGTTTTCAAACAGTTCTTTCTCCATGTCTTTTCCTGGGACTAAATAACTACCTCTGTTATTATTTATCAATCCCCAGCTTATGTGCGCACTGCCAAGAGTCAAGCAACCAGCTTTAAAGCAAACATACAGTGCAGATACCCGGATGTGTAAACTGTGGGGACAGAAATAGTTCGGAGCATCCGGTATTTTGTCTTTGAACGCAGCGGTTTTAGCACTATTGACAGATCCGTCAGTTTATGAGAGCAGTCATGCGCTAAATCGGATTGTCAGTGTCGGGTTTTAGTGATAATGGCAAATTCTGGGCAACTGTGTGAGGAGGAAGAAACGCTTTTTGCGAGAACTGTCTTTCTGTAGTGGCACATTTTAATCCTTAAATTAGGAAAATAACCAGAGAGAGAGAGAGAGTAATTTTCGTTTGTCTCGCACATCTTTGGTATGCATCGTCTTGGTGAGTGGGAAAATGGTAATGCGTTCTGAAAGGCTTGTTGACGACTTGACATCGACTTACTTAAAAGCACTGGAATTATACATAGTTTAAAATCGTACGGGTGGATGCAACTGTTCTCAAAGAACCTTAAAAGTGACACTTGACAGCTGATGATCGAGCATTTTTGATTGTATCAAAAGTTAATCATCATTCATTTCGCGTAATCACCTTCCTCAAAAGTTTTTCGAACAATCTGGGTATTCATTTTGAAATTATCAGTAATTTCAGACAAAAGACTTTTGAAAATCCCCGGTTGGTTTACCTGGTTGCTTATGAAGTTATCTTAGTCTTTCTTTGCAGATGCGTGACGGTTTTTAGCCTTTATTGTTTTGAAAATTCAGAAAATCGTTTTTTAGTCCCAAACAATTGTACTGGAAGAAAAGAACTTTTGATAATTTTCTTCTAGTTTTCCATATCTGAAAAAAGCTTCCAGATCATTTAAAAATAATAAAAAACGAAAACAAAATTTGTTTACTGGAAATTATTTATTGATAGGATTGGCATTTGATCCGTGAAGAAATTAGTAATGTCTTTTATTGAAAGAAATACCTTCTTGTGTGATTTATTTCCTTTCACCGCCCAACCGGGGTAGTGATTAGTGACACTGACTGCCGTACCAAAGGGCCCGGGTTCGAATGCCAGAGAAGGCATGGATGTTTGTAAATGTATAGCGTCTGTGCGGCATGGGGTCACTTTAAATATGCGGCGAGCCGAAAGCTCTTTCGAGAGGTTAGTGGTAGGAGAAGAGGGAGGAGACCCTCGGACCCGTCCCTCCGGGGGACTCATTATTGGAAGCGGAGCTGAGCTAAAATCGGACTGTCACCTATAGAGTGGTCAAAGCTCTTGCCAATGACAGGCGCATATGACTCCTTTCCACGATGAATGTCGTGGTCTTGTGATGACCTTTGTCAGGCGATTGATATTGGTGACCACAACAACACATTTCATTTCGCAAATGTTCAGTCGAACAAGAATATTTTTACCAAGTACGTTTTTAATTTGGGAACTTCATTTGATAAAACTGAAGGAATTAATTTTTTGGATTTCTGTTTAGCCAGCCTCTCACCAGTGGTTGAGTGGTTAAAAACTGTTGAATACTGCTAATTCGTCCCGGATTTAAAGCCAGGCGAACAGGCTTTTTTTTTGGGGGGGGGGCTGTATGGGTAGTTCTTTTGCTTTTTCCTATGTCTAATATGAATACCCTTTTACCTTAGAAAACCCTTCACAAAGGTATTCTTTCTTTAGGTTGGTAGCACTGTTGTGTTTTGCCGTATTCAGGTAATCTAACCCTACAAGTGGCATTCTAAGAACCTAATTTGCGAAATTTCCTTTATGCTCAAATAAATACAAGTTAATATGGAATAGTTACAAAGCTTCCAAAGAGACGCTATCATTTCAAAAACACATAATTGTCGTGTACTTTAATTTGATTAAACTCCGATGCTGTTAGTGTTAATAGTGTCAATACATTCAAGAATAAGGTTGAATATCAGCTATGACTGAAACTGTGTACTTTGAGTGAAATTGTGTACTTAGAACTCTGAGATGAATCCAATGAATAAGTATATAATTTAACCACTTGAAGAGTTTTTAAATGTTAGATCCTTCCTTTTCCTTTTAATCTCTTTTCTTTCTTTCTTTTCCTGCCCCCTTTCTCGCTCTCTCTTATTTTCCCCTCTGTATATTTACGAAATATATAGTCATTAGCATTTTATTTTACAAATACTGAGTGTAAAATCTGTGTATTGCAAACGATATTATTTCGGAAAAACTCTTGTTCCACTCGAGAACTTACTGCAAGTTAAAATTTAATGCAAAACAATTCTTGATATATCAGTGGATAATTGTTAATGATCACTACTTGTTATATTTATTTTATTATCAATATCACTAATAAATATTCACTGTCTTTTTCAGTAGAAAATGTACATGAAATGTTATTTCCTGTAGAAAATGACAGTGAACTCAGTACTGTACACAATATTGAGTTTTGATTGTATTTGTTAATAGTTCTTGTGTCGATGCGTTTAATTATATATTTTTTTAATAAGAAGAAAGTTAATTAACAGCTGCATGAGTTGGTAGTGGTTATTCGTCCCGCAATACATCAGTGCGAACGCAGTACATCAACAGTTGATATCCGCAGAACATCAACTTGACTACTAATAATGAGGGAAAAACTGACTTGAAATGAAATCATCTCATTTAAAATCAGCAATGGAGATTTGATTTTACCAGCTATTGATAATGTAGTTGTCTTAAATATAATAATAAGAATATAGTGTTAGTATTACATTATTGAGTTAATATGGAATGCAGGATATTTCAGAATTTGTTTGCCATGGATGTAATTGGTAAAGGTCTTATAACGCAATGCAAAAGACTAATCACGAATGTAAAATGGAAAAGCACCCTAACCCCTCCTAACCCGTAATTATTACATCGCGAAGGAAACAATATCCGAACTACTTACGCAAAACCCCGTCTATCTATCAGGCGACTTGGAGGTGCAATCGAAAAAGAGACTTCTGCAATCTGTCTCGCAACCTTTAATGCCCAGACCCCCTTCTACTCCCCCTAGCGGCAATCAAAGGCAGTGATGGGGAAGAGAGGGGGTTAAGACGATGAAGAAGAGAGTGATTGCTGCGCGACTCCCGGCGAGCAAGAGTCGCTGGAGAAGTCGGTAATGACCGACTCATTAGTCAAACCGAGCTTAAGAGCTTATATGAGCTCCGGGAGAACGCGAAACCCCATTACTGATCCAGCGGACGAAAAACGATAACAATTACAATGATGCCGGTCCTCTCCGCCCGTGATAGGTAGAAGGGGAAGAAGCTGAAGAAGAGGATGCTTTTCGGTGAAGAGTCTGTTGGGCCTGGGTCACGGAGCGAGGGATGAATGCCCGCTCTCTAATGGCAAGGTGAGGCTTGAAGCCAGGACTCTTCCTCTCTTCTCCCGCAGAGGTGTGATTACCTGGAGTGCCGGGTATCCAGGACTCTTTCCTGTTTTAACCTCCTCTCACCGACCCCTCTCTCCTCACCTCATCCCGTATTCTTCCGGACATTAGCGTCCATTGTGAAAGTCAAATGGGAGTTTGGGGGTTTCTTTCTTTCTCGGAAACGCATCACTTTCGACGCGAAACTTTTCAAACGTCTTGTGGATGTCCCTCACGACGTCAAATTTCTTTTACTGGAAATTTTTTTTACCTATGTCGTCCCTTCCAACTCCTACTTCTCCATGTACTTTTTTTTTCATTTCCACTTTCGGGTCTCTTGATTTCTACAAGAGTAAAAGACTTTGCTAGAGAAGAGTAGCTTCTTCTTTTCCTTCTTGTTCCTCGTTCAAGTACTTTTCGAAAAGGCACGTCTCTCGATTCTTCTGTCAAATCAATTTCTTTTCTTCTTTTTTTTTTTTCGTTTTATCTCTCGCTCTGCTTCCGTGATGGCAAAGAGAAAGAAAAAGGAGTATTGCAGTTGATCGCTGTTTTGCCACGTGCGTTGTTTCTTTTTTTCTCCATTCTTTGAGGCCTTCCCCCGTACTTTCATTTCTTAGAAACTATGTCGTCGTCGAGGTTGTGGTAAATTCATTTCATTGTGTTTCTGGGTTAAAAGTTACGAAAGTTTGACTCCAAAACTGGGGTCACTTAGCGAAAAAATGGTGGTCATATTTTGCTTGTATTTTTTCCCCAAAGGTTAAAGAAACATCGAGCCAAATTTTTAATAGCTCTATTTAGACAGATCAAATAACTATATTTTGAAAATCTGACGAATGATGAAATATATATAATGTTATTAGTTTAGCTATGCATTCACTTGTTGGTGACGTCATAATGGTACCAGTTTAAGCACTTATTCTTCACTATCCGTAGCTTTGTATTAAATGAAATGATGACGAACTAAACGAAATGGTGAAATTACCAAACCATCCAGTGTTAAGTAAGAGCCAAAAAATAATTTAGAGGTATCTGGGAAAATGTAATGTGGTACTGCACAGTTTATTATTATTCATCCTCTTATCAGAGCATGATGTAATCAAAAGGAGGTTGAAAGGAAAATTCTCTAAAGGAATCCAGTTTCTTTGGGATTGGAATATAAGCTATCATTATCCAGTATAATCTTGAATAGTCTGGAATCTAATAAATGTTACACAAATAGTATTCATTATTATGCACCGAACTTGTCATTTATTCATGATTTTGTTATTTTTAATGTATTTTTACAGCAAATAAAGCATATATTACGCTATGCGAAATCAGTTCTTTACAGTTATTTATCATTAAAAAAATCACATATTTATGTCAGTTAGTGGATACAGTAAGAAACGAAGATCTGTTGTACACTAGAACAGGTTCTATCCCAGACTTTTAATCGTCTCTGATGTAACATATTCATTAATTAAATATATGATTTCTTATATTCAACTATGACAGACTATTTTTATAGACAGAACTCCCCTCTCTGTCTCCCTAACAGAAGTATGTCTTTCTTGTAGACCTATGAAATTCCGAATTTCGCTAGAGATATAGTATGCAATGAATGCAGGTTTTAATAAAAATGTTTTTAGTCTGATGAATTCAGTTCAAATCGGTTAATCTGAAAAATAAACTATTTCTTCCCCTTAGTTGATCTGAATTCAGAAGTAACTGGAAAACCTATTTTTAATTATATGCCTGGCAAAGTCTAGGCAAAAATAAATCAAAGATCGATGTAACAATTTTGATATGTCACTAAATTTGTGGCATATCCGTGCATGTGAATATTGATATTATATACATAGAAAGTATGCGTGCGATAGAACTATCAAAAAAATAAAAATAGTGAAATTTGGTTCCAAGTGCCTTTTGATCCTGAAATCAAAGATCACTATTATTCATTTCTCGCTCATTAAAAAAAGTGTCCTAAAAATGCAGAAATACGGTGAAAGATGCTATTATATTTAGTATCACTAACAAATGAAATTTAGATTTTATTTCAGAAGAATATAGTACAGGATCAGGTATAATAATTTCGAACTAGTACTATTTTGACGAAATAAATCCTAAATATGGTTTCTGAAGCATTTCCACGACAGAAAAAGGATTTACACATAAGATAACTTCATATGCATATGAGCTTGATATATTAAAAGTGTTGTTCTAAAAAAAAATAATGAAAAATAATACTAAAAAAAAACTGAGAGGTTTCAGATTTTAAATTATGTCCAAAGAGGCGTTTTTTTAATATTTTGTGTGTTACCTTTACCTATTAAATATCATGTTCTTCACACTTAAACCATAAAATTCTGTTCAAGAGCAATATCGCAAAATAATTTTAAACTGAGCATATCTTTTAATTTTCCCATGCACAGTCTCGCGCGCTGGAGATAATTTTTTTTTCCAACGTTCCCATTGCTCGCTTTGAAATCCTTGATTTGTTAATCAAAAATTCGTTAAAGTTTTACAAAATGTGAAATCTATAATAAAACAAATTCCAAATTTCGAATTTGGTCTTCCAGATGCCCATATTCTGGTGGAAAGGTTCAGTATTCAACATTTGATGGCTCTAGGTAACGTTGTTTTATCACAATGCGAGAAACATATACGCATTTATGCAGATTCTTCATTATTTAATTTCCTTAAATATAATACAGAGGGATAATATTTGGTGGCAACAATCTGAAAAGTGAAACAACGCTTGTAGTGAATCAACGCAAAATGCCAAAACGAAATTAATAGTCCTTCTGGGCAAATTGCCCCTTTGGACTAATAATAATTTCATTCTGCAATATCATACCTTGAAAGAAAGCTAAGTAAATGCGTTGTAAACCACAAAAGCTAATGAATAAATGCTAAATAAGTTAACAATATATTTTTTAAATATTAATTTGTATTTATAAGACAGGAACGATTTTCAGAAGTTTATTTTAAGGGGAGAAAAGCATGCATTTTATTCGGGCCAATGTTGTATGCATATTTCGTTTATATGCATCTCTGTAATGCTTCCCATCGCAAATATTTCCTTTTCACTGATATCATGGCATTAATAATCTAATTTTAAATATTAACGAGAATAAAATTCTGATTCCTATCTCTAATTATATGAGAGAATAAATAAATGGCTTCTGTGAAATACACTTGCGTGATGTCGCGGTCGGTCGTCAAAATTGCAGCTGATTGCAGTCGTCCGGAGTGATCGAATTATCCACCCTCCCTCTGGAGAGTGAGATTTCATTTACGACTCTTAATTTCCCCCATTTCCACTTCATTACATACCACTCAAGGCAGTCTTTGTCACTTACTGTCTACACTACTTGTCTCGTACACAAAGATTGCGGTAAGGGAATTGTAAATGTCCAGGCAATTCTACGAGGTCTTTAAGGGTATCTGGAGTTGATTATTCATTTAACGACTGTTATAACGATTGTAACTGTATAGTGTGAATTAGGGTAATTCGTTGCTTTGTTGTTTGGTGTTGTATTTGCATTAAAAGCTTCAATCTTCTAAGAAATTATCCTCCACTTTATGGTGAATGTGAAAATAGTATTGCCCGCAAATAGCCCACTAGTTTTAAATATAACTTTTCCTAGATTCAGCTAGAATCAGCTGCTTGTAGCTAAATTTGAGAACTTTATGTGTTGTTTGGCTTGGAAAGAAATTATTGCAACCGAGATTTAAACCCGGTACATCTTTATGAATTGCAAGCAACCGATTGCTAAATTGCCGAAATTATTGTCTAGATTGCCAGTCTGTCTAGATTTCTTTTACTTTAAATACCAATTAAGATCGAATGAATGCCTGTAAGATCGAATGAATGTCGGGTTTCACGCCTCGCCTATCTATCCACCTCGTTTTTTTTTTTTTTTTTTTTTTTTTTTCAGTATATGTATATGATTTGGAATCGTAGAACAGACTTGTGATAGTATGGACAGACAGTAAATTACGTTATATAAGTAAAGATTAGGAATGGGGCATTTAAACCATGAAATTCCTCGATATGAAAGCTTTAACCCTAACGTTTTTTTCGGAATTCGATTCCTTTGGATCCTAATCTGAAAAACCGTTAAACGTTTCAATGGAAACTTTGGAAAGTTTAGTTCTAATGAATCGAACAAAAGCATCCAGTAAAAATGTTTATTATTAAATGAATTTCCTTTAATGTAAGTTTATGTCAGAAATATTGCTCCTTAGGTCCAGAGAAACAATCTTCAGCAGGCAGACATCCTCAGAATGGACGCTTGCCTGCAGTATCCTAAAAATGCAGAACTGCTCATGGAGATGAACGGGGCGTTTCTAATGTCACAAACAGTATCTGCCTTGAATAATTATTGTAAGAAAAAGAAAACATTGATAATTTCCTTTTCAATGGTGTAAAATCAAAATTTCCTTTTCAATGGTTAAACTCAAAATGTCTGCAACAATTTTTTCCCGAAATAGGATTTTGTTATTTTTGGACCCGAAATTTTTTTAGGACGCTGTGTAGATCAAGTGCTTTTGCAGTATAAGGTGGGGATACAACAGATATTGGCTGCGTGAATTTCCCAATAGTATAGTAAGACTGTTAATTGCTAAATAAGATATGCCTTTCTCACTTCTATACTGCAGAAAACTTGCTAGAGTTACTCCGAGCATGTACTTGTTTCCTTCATTGTTAAAGATTTGATATAAGCTGTATGAATGGTATTTCTTTTTATATAAAAAAGTAATGTTCGCGACTGTTTTTTTTTTCTTTTTTTTTTTTT
>KK121273.1:712427-752657 GCA_000611955.2 Stegodyphus mimosarum | reverse complement strand
TATCCTAAATTCTTAGTCATGAGATTTCGCATCTTTTTTTTTAGTCCAAAGAGGCTTTGTCCCTGAAGGACTGTTGCTTTCGTTTCGGCATTTTGCGTCGGAAACATTAAATGTCGGTTCACTTTTCGAACTGTTGCCACCAAATATTGCAGCCCTGTATTTACAGAAATTAAGTAATGAAGAATATGCGTAAATATATGCATGTTTCTCGCATTGTGATAAAACAACGGTACCTAGAGCCATCGAATTTTGAATGACGTAATCCTACTGCGAATATGGGCATCTGGAAGGCCAAATTTGAAACTTGGAATTCGTTTTATTATAGATTTCATATTTTGTAAAACTTTAACGAATTTTTGATTAACAAACTCAAGGATTTCAAAGCGAGCAATGGCAACGTTGTACAGAAAAAAACATTTTTATCTCCAGCGCGTGAGATTGTGTATCGGAAATTCTAAAGATATGCTCAATTTAAAATTATTTTGCGATATTGCTCTTGAACTGAATTTTATGGTTTAGGTGCGAAGAACATGATATTTAATAAATAAAGGTAACACACAAAACGTTAAAAAAAATTCTCTTTTGGGCGTAATATAAAATCTGAAAGATTTCAGTTTTTTTTAATTGCCAGCAGTTTAAGATAAGCACTGAAATAAATTGAACTTGAATTTTTCGAATCACGGTATCATAACCAAAGTTTTAACAGATAATCAAAATTTCTTAATACCATTTTTCACAATAAAGATATACTTCCGTTTTTTTCTTATACTGCAATCTGTTATTCATAGTAATATGTCAAGAATCATAATTATATCATGGTGTTCAGCTCTTTTCCTTAGTTTCTCCATAAGTGATTCTATGACCTTATACATGTGAATATGTAAGTGTTTCATTAAATGAATAAATAAACGTCATTTTTATTAAATAATGTCTGTTTATTTTATTTACATAGGAGGGTGAGCAATGGAAAATGTGTGGAGGCTGTTAATAAAGCTTAAGATAAACTATTGCTTATTTCTTGGAGATAATGATTCTTATCAATTAACCTCGTTCTGTGGCATTTGAAATATTTGATATAAAACACTCCGATGCTCGTGGATCCTCATTTATCTGATGCAGTATGAAGTAATACTTATGAGATACTTGACAACAAAGAACTTTCTTAGGTTGCGAGGCTGGTTTAAAGTCAAGTTTCAACAAACTGTTTGCAATAAGCCAAACTTCATTTGTTTATATGAAGGAGCTGTCATTCGGTTAATCAGAATGCTGATAGAGGTTTACTTCTTTCATATAAACTATAGAAAACTCGAGAATGTAGTTATCAGCAGGTTTATTTGAAATACTTATGAATGCATTGCTTTATATACACAAAAATGCATTTGTTTTTAGAATTTAAATTGCTTTATCGTCACTTTGTTAAATATGCCTGCGCTCCCAAAATTAATTAAATATTGATTAATTTGATGAATCTATGCCTTAATTCTGCAAATTTTATTGCATAATATCTTACACAAAATTCATGGTAATAAGACATTCATCACAAGTTCGAGTTAGTTTATATGATAGTTCGAGTTAAGTTTCGATTTTGATTTCGTAATATATTTTTTTACATATTTTTGTCAAAGTCTGCAAATATTCGTAAATACAATTTATCTCTGTCTCTTTAAAATCTTACTTTACCGATATCACTTTTCTTTATAACATATAACGACATAAATCTATCCTTACCGATTTCTCTCACTTACAGTTAATCCTTCATTTCTCTGTCATTATATCGCAAGGTTCGGTCATAACACTGCAAGTAAATATCATGAACAAACATATAGTGCGTTAATGAGATCGTATAATGGGATCTTGGATAAAGCAGTTTATGTATCTTTTCCGCTATTTGTAATTCGTATTTATCAAATCGCAGATACATTATTTTTTGTAACTTGCTTTTGTTAGTGTATTTCTCTACCATATAACATTTAAATCAATAAAAATGATGGTGCTTGTCACCTGTTATATTGGCAGAGGATGAGTTTCTTAAGGACAGGTGTTTGTGGCTTATCTCTTGTACGCATATACCTTGTAGAGTCATTAGATTATTTTGATACGGGAGACAGGAAAAATGAGCAATGCCTTCGCCGGGACTCGAACCTCGGACCTCTCGAATACGTGCCGAGTATGCTGACCGTTACACCACGAAGGCATGCTAAGAAGGCTGGAGAAATACCTTATATACTCCCCCCCTTTTAAAGGACGACTGGGAATTAGGAGACCCAATCGCCAAATCTTGGTGGTCGAGAGTCATCATCTACCACCTTTTTTAGTTCGGGCGCCCCTGTAAAGTCATTCGAATTTTTTTATGCTGGAGAAGTGAAAAATGAGCAATTCCCTCGCCAGGACTCGAACCTCGGACCTATCGAATACGCGCCGAATGTGCTGACCATTACACCGCAAAGGCATGCTAAGAAGGCGAGCGAAATATCTTATACCCTTATTAGTTTCCTTTAGAAAATCTTTCGTGCGGGTCTCATTCCAATAAATCGTAGATAGCTGTTGCTTGCTTTGTCTGTATTAAATTACCTGTCGTATATTATCTTATATTATTACACTTTATAATATGCTGTACACTTCCGTCTTATAATATCCTTTATACCTGTTAGTATTTGCTAATATATCGTTTTCTTGTGAATCCCTTTTGTAAAGTCTTATAAGTTCTTTATCATAAGTGGAAAATAAAACGCGGTAATTAATAGGGAGTTCGAGCTATATAATAATAAGGAAGTAATTAGATTAAGATAATGATAAGCAGGCGAATGCAGTGTATTAAATTATCACCGCAGGGAAAGGACTACGCATATACGTACACAGCTTTTTCGTAATCATCTGTTTTAACTGCTTTAACCCTATAAAGTAAACATAAAGAATTAACACATGAAAAAAGGAAAAGGAGGGAAAATGGAACTTTTATGAAAATGGTTTAACTTATGTAGCTTTTAATTGGACATTACGTTATCATTCCTCCTCCTTTCTTATCAGTATGATGCTGTTTGGTTTTTATTTTATGACAGAGCTCCTGAAAATGAAAGAAGTCAACTTTTGATATCTACTTTCCGCAATAGTTAAATCGGTTTCAAAAAGTAATCAGAGGCGAAATTTCAAAAAGCATGAACTGGTTATTTGTTAAAATAATACAGAGGAAAAGGGAAGAAAAAGAGTCCTTTCCAAGCCTTCCCCCCCCCCAAAGCCAGCCGTGATTCCCACAAAGTTATCAGGAAATTCGATCCCGTGGCATCAACTGACTTCTTTGGAGTTAAGGTGAGGGGCACTTGTGCTCAGTCCTGTGTGCGTTGTCCTTCTTCCACCTGAGTAAACGCGACATCAGTTAAGAAACCTGAAGACTCCAAATGGAGGTCCTCTTTTCTTGTCGACGTTTGTCCTTCTCCGAAGTCAGAAGTGGTAAAAGGCGTGTGTGTTGACACAGAGTTCTTTGGAAACCAACCTATAAATACTTTCTTGGGAGGTCTTTTGGACAAGTGCTTGCCGAGACGACGCGATGTTTACTCCTCGCGTCAAAACAGAGTGGAATGACATACAGTTTATGTGTAAGAACAGCGACGGCTGACACCTGGGCTTTTAAAGGCCCTGCTTGGGAATTATAATGATCAACTTTCAGTGACTTCTTTTCTTGAATGCTGTTATTCGAATGGCAGTTGAAGGCTAGAACTGTGACTTAATCTTCTGTATCATCTGTTATTTTTGAAAAATTTAAAAAATATTTGTTTCTGATATCTAAATCAGGGTTTATACGTTTCTGAATTCATATTGTACTTTTGACTGAATGTGTTTAAAGTGTATTAAAAGCTTATTTTCTACCATTTTGCTAAAAATAATTGTTTTGCTTTATTTTATTAGTAAAAATAAAAAGTCCACCTTATCATGCTTATTACTAGAAATTGTGCACCAAATCCAAATGCTTGGCGGTTGAACATAATTCCCCCCCTTATAATTTAAAAGAACTGCTTATATATTTTCAGAAATGAGTCTGATTATTATTATTATTATTATTATTATTTTTTTTTTTTGCTTTAAAGCTAAATGCACAGTTATGCTTATTGTTGTACTTGGAAGGAAACTTGCATCGTTAAAGTACCGAAAATGCCAAAAAATATTTACGTGGGAAACTTTTAAACAAATTAATAAATCGAGTTGGAAAAAAAAATTTAGTCGTGAAGAGTCATGAATGAGAATTACTTTTAAACGATCTGATCAGCAAATTTTTATCCAGTGTATTTCAGAACGTTTGTTAATAAATATCTGAATTTAAGCTTCCTTTTATATGAGGGTGGAATTTATAATACACAATCCACTACCTGCTCGCTTTTATGTAATAAAGAGCTTTCTTGAATAATTTGAATGCATACAGCAATTGACTGACCTTTTACCATAATATTAAATATTTACCAAGTAATTTCGCTTAAAAAAGCAATATATTGCATCTTAAGTTTATTTCTGTCTCTATTTTGGTAAAATTTTTATGGTATCTGTTGTCGGTTGTATTTTATTTCCAGGCGAGAAAATTACATTAAATCAAACGTAAGCACTTTTATTAAATATCATAATATTTTGGCCTTCCTTTTTTTTACATATACACTGAATAGCACAAACAGTATTCTCCTATACTACTTTAATTATTTATAAATCTTGTAGTAAAGTTAAATTTAAGTTAAGCCTAATTTTCAAGTTGTGCTTATCACGGCTATGAAATTATTGCCGTGAGAATGTGAAATCCAAGCTGAAAGAAATTTACGATTTGTCCAGATTTAAATTATCTGGAAATATACGCACAGAATGGACTAAGCATTACCCGTCTCATTGATTACTTAAATACTAAGGCGATCTTGTATGTAGTTGCTGGCTTGGATTTTATACTTTAAAATCAAATCAGAAGATTCACGTTCACTATATACGGACTTTATTAACGGGGATTAGGCTTTGAAAGATTTTGAAGATGAAAATAAATTTACTTTATGGGGAATTATATTTCAGAGCCAGTGCCAATTAACTATCTAAAAGCCACCTCTGAAAAAGGTTTTGCTGAAATTCGTTTGGTATAGACGCGATATCTAGAATGCGATGTCTTCAGATATAAATATATGCGTTATCTTCAAAATGGTATACTGACAGTAAGTACTTTTATACGTAATTTTAACTTATTTACTAATGTCAGTTAAGCGATAGCTGACCATTTAGTGAGCTCATGACTCATTTAGTGAGTCTCATGGCCACCCATTCAGATTAGCATTTTCTGTATTTTAATGCTTTGAAAAATTTTGTTTATATTAGATTAAAGCTTTGAATAGTTAACATATGTGTGATTCACTTAATACTAGGCGTATTGTATGTATTTATTAATTTTTTAATTTAGATAAATTTTCTACTGAGGGCTGTATTTTCAGTCCTAAATTATCTCTTTTAATTTAAACAAATCTTTAACTTAGCATTACATCATGGTAAAGTATTGCAAAAGTTTCTTAAGTACCTGAATGATTTAAAGTATGTAAATAGATTTAGAATATCCTTGGTATTGATCTTATGCTAATTCCATTGAGTAATGAACTGAAAACTAAGCGCTTCTACGTTTTGAAGTAAAAAAGAGCAATCATTACTTATGATTATTATCTAACAAATTTTTATTCAAATCTTTCGAAATTCTTTTTTATTGATCGCGCGATAAATTCCTCAAGAAACGAATATTAATTCAAATTAGAGTGATTTTTTTTAACCATTTGAAATGAAACGAAATTTTGAAAATGTAGTGGAATGTAAAAATAAGGAGTGATATTCATGTTTTAATAAACACAAAATAAAACATTAGCCAGAGAGTTTATGAAGTGAATTTATCTTTCTTTTATAAGATTAGTGTAGAGATGAGGAAAGCAACTGCATTTAAGTTGCAGGAGTTATTTAATTTGCTGTTTAAATTTTATACTAATGAAATATATGGCCTGAATAAAAATATGCCTTTTATTAAATGCTTTTTATAATGCAATGATTCTTTTTTTTAATGCATTTGAATTTGGCTACAAATTGAGTGCATTAAGCAAGAATTATGTTTTATTAATAAATGGTTTAAGAATAACTTTGTTATTGTGAGAATTAGAATAATGGCAAGTTAATCTCAAGAGATTTTGGTCAAAACTTCTATTTTAATTTTCATGTTTTTTTCCCCTCCTCCTCACCTTTTCTTTGGGCAGACCTGTCCCCTTTTAAAACCGTTACTTTAATCAGACGATGGGTTAAATCGACTAAAAATCGTTTTGCTTCCCCCTGATCCGAGGCCCCACTTTACACTTTATCTTTGATGGTGAATCCTATATCGGCGGCACCATTTGAAGCTCCTCAGGGGTGGGGGACCTATACTCCCAGAGTGCTGCCAAGACACCAGAGGAACCAAGAGATAGATAGGCTAAGTTTTAATTCCGTCTACGCACGCACATGGCCTGGTGGTACAAACGAGACAGGCCATCCGACAGCTTGCCTAATCGGCTTTCAAAGTAATGTGTTCCCACTCTTGTCGGTACCTTTTTAAACTCTTTTTCGGGCGTCTCTTTGTGTTCTGCGACTTCGGAGGTCGTCCCGTTCCCGTAATATAATACATCTCGCATTTCATAGCGATTTTCTTCGTAGAGGTTGTTATCGCCTTATTTGCTTCGGGAGTAATGATGCCGCTGGAACGAATGATGTGAAAATACTCCAGCCAATAGTGTGTGCATAGTCGGAGCTGTGTCGAGGACTGTATTAAAGGTGGTTCCGTCTGTAAAACGTGATGAGTTTACGCGCTTGTATTTGGTAGACCGTAACTGTATAGCTACAACTTTCCAAAGTAAATTACATTAAGGTCTTAAGAATTTACGGCCGTTGTGACTTAGTATCTTCGCGATATCCTTCACTTTTTTTGAAATAAAAAAACAAAAATCGTATTTACTTTCTTTGAACAGATTTTCACGTTCCTGAAAGGACACATTCCTTCATGATTACTCTATGACAGAACGTGATACAAGCGGCTGAAACTTGAAATTACGGTAGTATCCTACTAAAACCTAGTAATTTAATACGAAGCCACTATGGTTCTATGAAAATGTCTGCTGAAGCTTAGCTGAATCTTAGTATAGACAATTTTATATGTATTTTTTAAATTTTTAATTAGGGTCTGAGACGAAAGAATCATTTTTTGTGACTAAAATTTTTAATTTGCCCTAACCTGAATGTCCGTCATTGCTTCATCTAGAGAAGGAACTAGAATTTATTTTTAGAAAAGAGCTTAATTTTTTTAATGGAACGGTTTTCTAGATTTATTTCATATGAAAAGCTGTATGTGTTAACAATATGTGTAGGATTTTAGTTTTCCGCTTTCCGATGCATAGAATCTTTTGCCATGTATTGGATTCACATAGCTGAGACCAACACCAGTGGTATTTACATAACACATGGCTCAAATTAAATTTAAAATCTTTTCATTCAGCATCTGGAAAATCTAAATGCTTATTATTATGTAGTGTCTTATATTATAAATGAAAGGCGAAAAGTTAATGGTTTCTTTTGTTGATAAAACTTCAACTGAAATTTAACGACCATCAAATACTGCTTTAGAAACTGGCATTTGAAAGACTAAAAAATGCTACTTCTAGGAAAGCATTTTAAAACCAGCAAGAAAGAGTTAACAAAGACAACAAAGGTATTACGTCAACTTCATAATCTTTTCCAAAATATGTGTTATGCCGTATACATCTCTGTAGGAAATAGTTTGAAGTGCTGTAGGAAATGATATGCCAGATCATACAAAGGTCTTCGCCTTTGCGAACCTTACTTCGTGGCAGAACTAGAATCCTCGAAAGGAATGTGAACTTTCCCTAAAACTACTTAATATAGAATGCCAGAGCCTGATACTCTGCATCTCGCAGAAGTTCAAAGCTATACCTTTTTTTTTTTTTAAAGAAAACCTTGCAAAAGCTTTTGCTCATCTTCATCCTGGACGGAAATAAAATAAAAATTACTCAGGCCTGAGGTTTCTAGTAGGTATGAAGATCTATAACCAACTTAACTTTATTTATCATTTCATGGAGACGCAGAAAAAGATAATTCAAATCGCTAATAACTTCAAAAAAGTGCAGGGCAGCAAAAAGATTTTATATACATCGGTTATATCAAGCATACTTAATTATGTGAAGAATGTGACAGAAAACAAGAAAAGCAAACGCTTCGCATGTGCAGATTCTTTGTCCATACAGAGACATTTTCTCCTGAATATCTGCAAAGTATCCTTTCATAGCTCATTGAATGCTGGATTTTTTCGGTTGAATTAATCGCAGATTATTTATTCGTTAAAAACTGTGGACATCATTCCCGTCTCTGAATTGTAGTTTTATGACTTCATTTCTTAGTTTGACGACTTGATTTGGGTTGGGCTGGGGGAATCATTCTGCAGCATTTTGATCACATTAGACTACGTGCTGATTATAATTAACGAGGAATTTCTAAAGTTTTCGTATAGAAATTGGTCGTAGGAACTTAGATAATTCGATAACAATATTTATATTAGACAATGATAATATTCGAATGACTGCAACAACTGCGATCACATTTAACGGCGACTAATGTAAATATTATGTTTTTGCACGTTTGACGCTAAACGTTAATGATACACATGTGCCAAAATATATAATCGTTTTTAAATTTTAAATCTAATCTGTATTGCTTTGGGGAAGAACGTGAAAGATTAAAACGGGCGATTAAATTGTATTTATGCGAAGCTTAATGTCCCATTTTAGAGTATGAATGTCCATTTTAGTTCATTTAGTCCACCATAATGTCCCATTTTAGAGTATGAATTGTTTAATAAAACTTGAACCCTTTAATTGCGATCTTGGTTACCATCACCTTTTTGTCAGTACGGATTTGAAACATATAAGCCTTTTTATTATTTCACTGAGACAGATTAAATTATTCGCATTCAATAATTTGTTTAATAAACGAAACAATTTTTTTTAAAAAGAATCCAGAATTCAACTATTCTCCGCTGAAATTGATCCACTCCGAAAACAGTCGCTTAGGCAGAGCCTAAAATTACTATTTGAGGAGATCAGATAAAAAATAAAATTAGAACTGTCTGCAAAGTTACAATTATTCATTAATCAAAGAATGAGCGGCGGAGAATGGTTGACTTCTCAATCATTGGCGCGAAGAGCCGAAAGATCTTGCAACTGCGTGGTCACGCTTTGAGTTTAACAGCCTATCACTGCTCACATGAAAAAGGCCCAAAAGCTCTTCTAACGTAACGGATGTGAGATTTTCTCCTTATTTATTTATTTTTTTATTCTGATCCTCCCCTCGTCTTTATGCAGCAATAGAGCATGTAATACGACTTACTCCTTGTCATATTTGGTGGGGAGGAGCGAGCGAGTTTTTGAAAGGAACTACTTTGTGTCCTCCACGCTTGGAGGCACGTTTTAAACGCTGTCATATATCACAAGCATTCCTCCCCCCTTGCTGCAGTGAAAGTATGCAGGTATGACTCGGGAATAACAGACGAGCTGTTTTCACGAAGGCGATGTAACCATGGTAACCGGCGTGCACAAAAAGGGTTTTGTTTGCACTGACATATTTTTTATACTCTTTTTCATTTCCATCTTCATGAGAAAGAGGGTGGAGAGTGAGGTAGGTATATTTTGTTTCGATTCGCATGCTGTATGGTGAAAAGGTACGAACGAGAAATATATTTGTTTGCTTGAATTCCAATAATAGTGGGCTCTTTTAATCATCATAAATGGAGACTACTCCAGTGAAAGATAAAACCTTGTTTTCACGATCGAAATCGATCTGGCAGTGCCAATTTTCTATGACTTAAATGCAGAGTAGAATTATATATACGATAGATTAGATGAGTTTATAGATACACCAATCTCTAGAAAACCAAAGCAGTGAATAAGACTGATTTATTCCAGGTTTACGGAGATAGAGGTAAGACCATCTACTTCTCTACGACTCCAAAACTTACATGCTCTGTTATCATATCATTTTTCGTACTTCATTTGGAAGACATTGATTTATTCTAGTGCTTCTTTCTCACTACTAAAATTTCAAAGGAGTAGGTTAGATAGTTAGACAGTGCGTTATTCCGTTTACGAGAGGGTTGTCTGCCTTAGGATTTGCTGTCTTCATGAAGATTCTCTAGGCTCTGTAGTACTCTTAAGAACTTATCCAGCTGTTCCATCAGAACTTAAAAACTAAACACGGGATTCTCCGAATTATTGATAGGTCTGAAGTAGCTTAAAATATTTGTGGTGGGTCATTTACGATAATAAGGCTTTTATGACCAATAGTTTCATGAAGTACTTGATAGATTCCAAAGACTTGATGGCCAGAGGGGAAAATACTTCTTAAGACTTTTTTGCTTTATTTTGAAATTGCGAAACGGTAAAAGTTTACAATTCGGTTTACCTTGTTTTATTGGCGATTCTTTTTTGACGCCAAGATCGGCTAGGAAGGCACAATTTCAAGATGGCCGCTACACAAAACCAAAATAAGAAGTCAAAGAATTGCACAAACTCGGTGTCCATGTACACATTGATCTATTTTCTCTTGAAAAAACATCATTGAATTGTACAAACTTCGGCATTGCGCACTGCCTTTGCCCATGTACACATCGATCTATTTTTGCTAAAAAAAAAGCAGGAGAATGATGATGTCATATAAGGTTAAAACAAAGTTACTCATCGCCAAAATTGATCAAAATTTGTCGCCAATCGAAGGGGCGCCCAATTCTGCACTAGAGCCTGCAAAACTAACGACTTCATCTTTGAGTTTGGTAAGAATTTAAACGACAACATTTTTACTTTCATGCCAATAGAATATTTTCTCGTGCTTATCATCTTAGAAAACTTTCAGGGAAATAGCTCTGGTAATTTATTTGAGGTGCATAACTTTGGTTTCCAGATGAAGAAGTCTTAATAGTAGGATATGTTTTCTTGTAGTAGGCCCGAAACAAAACAGCTTGGATACCTCCCGATACATTTTGTTGACTTTTGTTTAAAAGTAAATATTGACGTCGCTGTAAAAAAAAATTTCATGGAAGATACATGTACAGAAATCGTATAGCTACTCAGAGACTTATAATCTCCAAGTTTTCTGTGATTCAGTTAGAACTAAACTAAATCCTGTATGTTTATATAGTTTTTATTTGATGTTTATTTTATTATAGTTTTTATGTAGTAGAAATAGGTGTTATTTTTATGTTAAAGAAACTTCGATCTAATATTAAAATTTATTTTTGCAAGGAAAAAGCAGTAGCATTATACGTACCAATATAAGTTTTCTCTTAGCGTGTGCAGGTAATCTTTAATCAATTTAAGTACCAGTTTTGGAATATTCGACTGCAAAATGATTATGTAATAAAATTAGTATGCAATGAGGCAGAGATATTCCTTTATTCTAAAATATCAAAACACAATTGCAGATTTTTCTCTCTTGCTTGTAACTCTCCTTTTAGGAAGCGTTTTCTTTGCAATTTAGAGTTATGTATGTTTGCACAAATCTACAATCCATGCGGAGGCATGTAGATGTTTAGATACTTTAAATGCTGTTTTTAGTGCACCTCATCCATTGCACGAAGTCATTTCCTTTACCCCGCATTTAATAGCCGAATGGCTTTCCCCATTGTCTGGTTAGCACTAAAAAGAATTAAACCCGGCGTTTTTGATAATCCTCTGAGGAATTAATCTAGTCTATGGTGTCTATATCTCTCATTATGAGTACACACGTCGATAAATATCCCAAGCAAGTCGAGCGAGCGCCTGACGATCCCAAGAGCCGTAACTCAATACTTGTTGGTTAGATTTCCGGCTGCGCACTCAAACAAAGTGTAATTGATGAGCTAATAACCTCCGCGGCATCAAGTGTAGGCCGGGTCATTTGTCAATCCGCATTCACTCGCTTTCCCTTGTGGTCAACGTCCAAGCGTCGCCCATTGGTCAAACTCACCTGCTCAGCCATCCGTCCCGGTATAAATATTTCGAAATTTGCATTAATGGTCTTCTCATTTATTCATCGCCCGGGATTCTCCGGTTAATTTTCATAATGCATTTATTCTGTCCAGGTTTGCTGGACCACCCTATGGGACTGCCGGTTTGAGGCAGCGCAGTGTCTGTCCGTCTGACAGTCTCCTCCCACGTGGAACGCACGGGACTGCCCTCGAGTGGGTCCCCAGCGGACCGTCCACTCTCTCGTAAAAGTAATAAACTTCCCATTTGCCGGACCTGAGGTTAAGCGATGTCTGTTTTTTAGAAAAAAAGTAGAAAGTGAACTTTATTTTTAGATAGGTGTTTGAGTTTAATTATTCAGTTATTTCGATAGTTACCTGAGAAAGAAATTTATGACCTACCGAAGACCGCTTTTAGTTACGCGGGTGCTATCTGTGGCACCAAGCGGTTGGGCGGAGGACCTGTTTTTAATTGCCTGCGCAGAAAGGTAGTATAATGGAATTAATTGTGTTGCGAGGTTTATTAATGACAATAAATTGGATTTCTTTTTATACACGTTTAATGCTTTGCATCAATTGAATTTATCAATTGCGTTTTTAGCCATATTTCGTCATGGGATCTTTATTGACTCTAAGTTAGGTTAATTTGAATACTTTTGAACAGCATGTTACTGGCATTAATGTGATCGAGGATTTAATAATTCAGTTTCTAAAACATGTATTATAAAGCAGTTAAATTTCATAGTAAACTTAAGGTTTTAATGAGCTTTGAAACGAAGTAAAAACTGTAAATTATGCCTTTAAGAATTGCTAATGGGCGGGGGGGGGCTCATTTAATTGAAGCTTTGAACCAAGTGATATTTGTTGTGTATTTTAATAGCATCATCCTTTTTCACTGTGATAAATATTACTTTGCTATTTATTAAACGCATTACAGCTGTATGGACAATTTGTAAATAGATCCCACTCATGTTGTTTATGAAATGATATGGTATTTGCGGTTGCGTACCAAAATATGATTTGATTCGTGTTTTAAAAAGATATTTTTATGGCTGTTCATTACTGAAAAAAAGCTTAATGATATTAATAAAATCAATTTGTTTGTTGAATATGGCAAAGCATACGCGAGTTATCGAACTCTTGGGTGACTATCTTGCAATATTAGTCTTACTGATAGACGCACCACTTAAAATGATTACTGATGCCTGTAAGTGCTTTAATAGTTGAAATGAAATTCGATTTATATGCGCGGTAAGTATATAGATTAACATTTTAAAAATATTTAATACGAAGCAATGAAATATAGACAAACAGTATGACTAGCGCAAAAATAAAATTAAAGAAAAAAAAGTGGAGGTATATTTCCTGTGTGTTAATGGTAATACAATATAGCATTAGCGCATATAATGATTAAAATGCCGCCCGAACGGTATAGCGTTAGGGAAGCTTTCTGCGATATCAAAGGGCCCGGGTTCGAATCCCGGAGAAGGCATGGTTGTAGCTGTCCGCCCTTTTATAGAAGGCAAAGGTGGCCCACCTATTGGGGTACCTTCATAATAAAGTCACCACCACTTCTGGCCTTCTTAGTGGCCAAGCCTAAGTCGGCTGAGGGCCCGCCATTGGTTAAAAAAATAAAATAAAGATTAAAATACGCGACTAAAATGTACTTTTTTTTTTTTCTTTTTTGAAAAATTGGAATTCTCGTTTGAAATTTAATAATTGTTGAGTGTATTCTAAATTTTGAGTGAGTTCTAACTGAGCTTTATTTCTTATTTTGTACAAAGAATTCCCGCTTTCACTTGATGGAAAGGGGGAGAGAATAATCTCTGTACCATCAAAATTTATACTTTATGTTTATAATATCTGACGTTGATTCTTTTTCCGCATCATTAGTTTCTGTAATTACATTTCTTGACTAAAGAAAAGAAGATAAAAGTTATAATTTAAAATGTGAAATCAAATATGCATTGAAAAGTTATTAATCGTACTAAAGCTCGAAAAGAACTAAGGTGACAAATTTTACGTGTAAATAACAACTTCCTAATAAAGTACATTCATTAAAAAGGTGGCTTATAACAGACTTTTTTCTATAAACGACGTATACACCAACAATACAGAAGGGAATTAACGAGGTTTTTCTTCAAAATTTGTATTTAGATAATGCAAAAATCATAACTGCTCTAACAAAATTTACAGTGAATTGTTACTTTCTTCTGTGTGAAATTTATATTTCCTAAAGACTTTTTTAAAAATTTAAAACAGTTTTTTTTATTTAACGATAATGTTTCATAACTATTAATATTTAAGGAATCTTTACCTAATTTTGCTGAAATACATAATGTTTTCGTTTGACTTGACTAATTTCGTGTGCTATTTATATATGTGTATAATATTATAAATTACAATTCAACTGTGTATATGATATTATAAATTAATTATAATTTACAATTATGAATTACAGTTCGCAAATTGAAATTTTTAAGTCTCAAACTGAAGAAATTTGTGTTAAACAGAGCAGAATCGTCCGATTTTAAAAGCTGACAGAGACTGGATGAAGCATATACGAACGCGCCATTTCTAAAATAAATGAGAGTGTATAACGTGTAAAAAAATTACGATAACGGGTATAATGGATCTAGGGGCATATTTAACGCTTTCACTGTTGTTATTTTATTATGGATTCGTATGGATGTATCAGGTTTAAAATTAAATCAAGATACTTCCTCGATTTAGCAACAGCTGTGATTTGACAACAATTTTCATTCAGTAATTTGGAAATCACTATTTCAGGATCTTTCTGTGCTTTTTATTTGTTTTCCAAGCTAATAGACATTTCTTCGGTTTTCATTTTGGTCCTTGAAGTTGTGCAGGTTTTTTTTTCTGCTACCAACATATTTGTTGGCTCTGAATGCAAGCGAGGATGTATTTCAGTTAATTTTTAATTTGTTATTAGTTGATTACGATTTTTTTTTAATTCTTTATTTCAGAAGTATAGTTTCCGCTGAGGAGGAACATCCTGCAAATGGCGGCTATTGGAGGGGAGCATAAAATTTCCTTACCGAGATTTGTCACGACTTTGCGGTGTTTTCCGGAAGGGAAAATGATTACCGACAGAGTTTCTTTTCCTTTCTTCGTTTTTCCTTCCCTTCTGGACAGCCATCTCGAAAAAGAGCCATTAAGTATTAATTGCTCGCTTCGGCGAAAGGAAGGCACAAACTTACGACACGAGATTGGGTGGGGATTGCCATCCCTGAACCACGTTTAGCATGCAGGTAATGACACTTGACTGGTGACGAGCACGACGAGTGCGGAGACAGACAGACGGACAAACACACAAAACCAGATCCGGGACCACAATCGTATGTGTGCCTATGTATACAATAATCATAAAACGAAAAAAGAAGAAAATAACTACCGTCTTATTTTCCGAAGTAAGTGGCGGCTTCAAGCGCTCCTTCTGTCCGCATGACCCCGCAATTAGCTCCAGAACTCGACTCCATTTACCGGGTATTAAGTTCGACCCCCTCTCTAACCGCCACCAAAGGAAAAACGCGACGCTTTCTTTCTATAGGTTTAAGAAATTACCTCCAGGCCCTGCGCTCGGTATAAAAAGAGACGAATAATGATAATAATGAAGGATGGCGGAGGAGAAGTTGGAGAAGGTTAAAAAAGAAATATATATATATATATATATATATGAATGGGACAAAGAACAAAATTAAAAGATCGAGAGTGAGCTGGGAAGAGAATAGCAAAAAAGGTGACTATTTCAATTTGGAGTCGATTCTTCGTCACCCTAATCGCGCAGCATTGCCGTGGGCACACTGGTGTAATCTTAGGCAGTTATCTAACTTAATCCAGCACACGCTCGTGGTTGTTTTAAAATCTTTAGCTCTAATTTAGTCCTCCAGAATAGCTAGGACACTATAATTATGTCTGCGAATGGTTCATCTTGTAGCTACTGTATACGCATGGTGTTAGGGGGTAGAAAAATATCCAGTCACCTCACGGTTACGTGTTCCATCATCTACGACAATTTGAAGTTTAGGTTTGTTCGCGATAAGAACTCCCGACTGCTTGTCTGGTTTTTATAATGGTCGTTTGTTAAATGCATTAATCATTTCAGTTGTATTTTTTCGGCTCGTTACATTTAACTAAGTAAAATTTATCATGATTAACGGTATTCAGTATATATTAAAATTGAATTCATGGTCATACTTTATTGCAATATGAGCTATCGTTTCCACTTTGGGAAATGATTTAGAAAATCACTTAGTGGGGTTTTAATGGAATGCAGTAGCTGTACTCAAATGCGAAATTTTCTTTGCTTTGAACTTTTTTTTTTCCTATTACTTTAATCACTGTGAGTATGATATATCTCATGTCCAGAAAAATAATGAATGAAATGGGTTTCGGAAGATTTCTGTATAATTGAACGCATTCTTTCATAGAGATGGTATCTACTCGTAAGTGTAACTTTGGTTATATAGTAGCAAAAAGATCTAGTTACATATTTATGCACAAAAGCAACAGAAGATTTCCCTATTGGATCTTTATACGTTTTTGATATCTGTATTTCAAGTATTACTAATCGCTGATGTATGCTGCTTTCTAAGAATCATCGAAACAAACATTTTTCCCCTATAATATAGCCAAAAATAAGGATTACAACAGAAATAATTGTTAAAGTAATAAAAAGTGTGATTAACACTTTTATTTATTTATTTGGAAACGTTGGTGCTTAAATCTATTTCCAATAATGTGCGACGATGTTTCACACATCCAGACAGATTGACTTCATGAAAACATGTGCGTTTGTTGAAATATTCTGTGTGCAATATTGTATGTCTAGATAAATCCTTAACTGAATGCCTTCAGATGGCGGGCAGTTGGATATGCAAAGGCAAATGATCTTGTCACATGCTGAAACGACAAGGCTGCTAAATGTCAGTCATAGTCTGCACCCTATAGTGTAACTTTCTTAACGAAAGTATAATGTCGAAACCACCGGTTTCAGGTGGTCCATCGGTAACATCGCCTTATGAGAACCAATTCCTGATTCTTTTCGGATAGAAGACGATGAGGTGCTCGTCGATGGCACTGAGATTGTTGCCGATAATTGTGTAACCACAAGAATATTTGCTTTTACTATAAGAAAACTGCACACGTATTGACTGTTTGTCAGAAGATCCATCACAGTTTGTATTTCCCTTTCTCCTTCGCACAGAGCCCAATGACCTGAAATGGGAGAAAATGTATGTTTGGTGGAACAAAGAGCAATGTTGCTGAATATTTTTAGCAGATAAATGTGGTTCTTTCTTCAGTGTGGCACACGCCATCCTTTAATCGGGAGATAGCAATGAATACGGTACAGCCAAGAGCACTGTAGAATGGGGCACTTAAAAGGAACATTTCTCTATTAATATTTTTTTATTTTGATTAATTTTTTCATTTGATGTAAAAATCATTAGTCGTATGCATTTAACATCTCTGTGCAAAGTAAATCCCAATTTGATTTATGTCTTCCGCCGAGAACGAAAATAAGAATAGCGGGCGTTGCAAGAGATGCTGTGTGGAAACGAGATTCTATTATAAGTCTTAACTAAAACGAGTTAAAAGCAGGTAGTTGCTCTGTTTTCGACTTAATATCTATGATCACGCAGAGAACGTTCATATTTTTTGTTTTCAAATCGCGTTCATCGTAATGTATTTCAAGTCGCGCTCATAATTAAATAACTATGCTTTCTCTTTATCGTTGAGTAATTAACTCCGTTTTTTTTTCAATATTTCTGGCTAATTTTTATGAGAATAACAGAATTAATTTCTGATTTTTTTTTTTTTTTACAAAATTTTCATGAAACCTTGGCAAATATATTATATAATTGATGAAGAAAATAGAAGGAATGAATAAATAAATAAATTAGTAACCCATGCATAAATTAGTAAGTGCGTATATATGTCATCATGAAATCGTGGCAAATATATAATTGTTGAAGAAAATAGAAGGAATAAATAAATAAATAAATTAGTAACCCATGTTATAAATCAGTAAATGCGCATATAAATAAATTAGTAAATTATCTGCTTAAAATTTAATTTTACTTTTATTTTATCTTTTATTGATTAATGGTGAACATTACTCGTTACTTCACTCGTTTTTTGATTCCCAATGCGCCACAAATGGCCGAGTGGTTAAAGACTGTCGAATACTGGTATTTCGTCTTTGGTTCGAATGCAGAACTGGATACATGGTTGGATTTCGTGGTTCTCCCCCATGTATAATGTGAATACTAACCACTTTTCCTTAATAACTCCTCACGAAGGCATCCCTTCCCTTAGGCATGTTGCTCTTGTATGCTTTGCCATTTCAAATAACGTAATCTAATATAGTTCTAACCAGTTTTCTGTTTTCACTGTTGACGATTTTTTTATCATTATGAATCCTTTGTTTTACCCAATTGCTCTTAAGATGTAAAGTCTACGTACTTTAGAAAACACTTCAGCGCATGTATCTCTTTTAAATGTATCACATGTGTCATAAAATATAGTTAGAATATCTTGTGAATGTACTCATGCTGTTAGAAAATCGTAGACAGACTTTATCCATCGATAAGGGATTTAGTATTGAGGCTGTTATAGTATGTGATTAAATTTACTCCGCATTAGCACAAGAGTGAGTATCAGAAAATGAAAAGACTAAACTAAAATGCTGATTTTGGTTCTTCAAACTATCTGGGACAGAAATTTAAACAGCAGCTATGTATTTTCTCACTTTCTTATAACTGCTTATCTCAAGTACATTTTAAATTAGCGAATCTAGCACTTTCTACATTAACACTCCTCCCTATTTCAGGATTAGTGCAGCTGCACTTAGTTCCACAGATTGAAAAATCAATTTCTAGTTCGTCTTCGTGTCATCCATGTCATTCAGTTTCTTGGTTGATTTGGTGTAGCCATATCCAAAACAATATCTTATTCAGGAATAGTGGAGTAAGAAAGTAAAAAAACTTCGTAAAGCTGCTAGAGAGAGTTTATTTTTATCTCCATTTTTGGAAGAAGTGTCCAAGGAAATATTAATGTTGTAACAAACATTTTTATTTATATGATCCGGCAGCTGAAAGCTAAAGTTTTGATTGTATGTGTCCATCGTTGCTAAAGGGGATAAGCATTCATCGTCAAAAGTGAAGACAATGTCGATATGTTTTTACGTCAGTAAGAGAATTATTCATCACGAATTAATTTCCGAGGGGAAAAGTGTCAGTGCAACTCCAAGTACTGTGAAACGTCTATGGTAGAGAATTCTACAAATCCGATTCAAAGCTTCAGCTCCTGGCGGTTGGCTCTTTCTTCGCGATGATGCACTGGTTCATAGAGAGTACCTTCTTGTATAGGAAGTTTTGATCAAAACATAAGTATGTGTGTGTGTGTCCAGCCATCTCGCTGAAATCCCCAGATGTGTCTTTTTTCTGACTACTTTCTATTCCCCAAATTGAAGTTATAGAAAGGGCACATTTTTGGTGATGTTGAAGATTTCTAAAGGCTTGTAAGATCACGTCTTCGGAAAATGTTACATGAAAACACAGAAGTCGTTCCGAGGTTTATTAGATCCTAAGACTTTCCTAGGAATATACTTTGTATAAAAATCAGTAATTTGCTTACCTTTAATGTTTGTTCGTTTTTTCATATTCTGTTTTATAATTTCAAATTATTTTTTTCCCCATCAGATTCAAGTGCAATTAGTTTTTTGTACATTTGCATCCGGATTTTACACGAGAAGAACCAATACATTGTAGTAGTATTAGAGAATATTAGTATTGAAAATACCATATTTACAAAATTAAATTTTAGTACTTAACACTCCGATATTTCAAGAGCTGTAAGTGATAATCATATTGATTATACTAAATTGTGCAGTTTCTTTCCTTTAATGATGGCATAATTCTAAATTATACTATGCTTCTTTTCTTTATAGATATCATAAACATTTTGATGGCATTAAATAGACACAGTTTTGATGTTTTTGTTTATACTACTGAATAGTATATAATTTACAAAACCATGTCGTGGTAAGATCATCTGAAGTGTTTACTTTAGAACAAATTAAAAATAAAATGTATTGAAAAGGAACGTAAAAAATATCGGAATGTGAAATACGTGTCTGCGTGGCTGTGATAATTAGACCTAGATGTCATGTTTTTTAGTCATTTAGTCAGTTGTTATATTTTTTTATCATTAGTTGTCACACTTTTGGGTGAAAATTTTACTGAATTTTTAATTTTTGTGAAAAATTTCAGAGAGTGCATATTACTTTGGTTAAATTATTTGGATGGTTGAAAAATGTAAGCATAAGTTTTTGGTTGAAGATTAGTATTTAGACGATCAGGCAAATTTGCTACAAGTTATAGATATGAAATTACTTCTTTGACATACATGATGCAGACAAGACCGCGGCTGTTGTTGGGCACAGTGATGTCACGTTCGTGTCTCCAGGTCCACTGTCCGATAACTTTTCATCGCTCTTAGTTCAAGGCCATGGGAATCAATGCGATAGAGTGTATCAAAAGTCCTTTCCGTCTCTCATCTACCCTGAAATATCGACAGCAAGAAAGAAAATGATAAAAAAATAAATTCCTGGGGTCGTCAGCGAGATTTTTTTGCTCGCTGACAAGAAGCCTGATGATGTCAACATGCTGGGTCAGCGGAGTCAGATGGGAGAAAATAATAATTTTGTCTAATTCTTAATCAAAAATTCTTTGCGCAATAAGATTTTAAGTGTTCCGAGGTTGTTTCTAAGCGCCGCTTGTTCAATTTAGTTCAGGATTAGCTTCTGTGCTTCTGTCGTCTAGGATTGTATATCTTCTCCAAGCTTGATATGTTAACTGGATTTAAGCAAAACTGGATGGAAGGTTACATCGCGGTTGTCTCAAAGGTAAACAAAAAATTTAAATTTGCTTCAACGAAGCAGATTTCATTTTTCGCAAATATAACATCGCGTTCATTAATGTTTTATTGTTCATAATTAATTTCCTATAGGCCATAAAATCATGTTGTTGCATTATTTTAAAATTACATCATGTTTCTGCTATGGAGAAAGTAAATGTCTTACGAATTCGGTCAAAATATTTTAGAAAAAAATCCTTAATATGTAAACTGTTTTTTGGGGGGGAGGTTCAGAATAAATGCTGAAATAGGTCCGGTATTAAGGGTCAGAAGAGTTATAATGTATTTAATTCAATTTACTTAAAATAATAAAGAAAAATTGACAGTAATTGAATATTGATAATTTTCCAGCTTGTAAACAATATTATTTAATTTTTAGGTTCGATATTACACTTTTTGTGTGTGTGTGTGTGTGTGCGTGTGGTTAAAAAAAGTTAATTCAAAGCTTATAAGGAATCTATAAATTTTAAAAAAGAATTAATATCAAATTGTTTAGAGAATATAAAAACAACCTGAAGAAAGCAGGTGCAAACCAACATATGAACAATGCTAAATGGCAATAGCATTTAAGGTATAGTTGAATCACATTTAAATGCGTAAGACTGCATCTTATAAATAGTATTAAAAGGAAAAAGGTTAGTAACATGCATAAAAATTTAACATCAAATATTTTGTCACATGTTTGCTAACTGCATATTACTAACTGTAAACTAAATTACTAACCTTTCAAAAGTAAACTACCGTACGATAAATAAACATGCAAAAAGACAAAAAATAGATAGCGTAATGCCAAGAAAATTACAGTCTCTTGCAAAGATAGCAAACCTCGATAAGCGACTAAAATTTTAATTTAGATTTGAAGATTCCCCCCTTCCCCTAAATTCAATAAGTACTAAACGTAAAACATGATCTAGCTAGACATTTTAAGCATGGGGTGAACATTAGCAGTTAGTAAATTTCGACATCCGGAATCCTTCTGTGAACAAGAATGGCTTCTTCTTCTGTGACCAGAAAACTATTATCATGAAATATGTGAATTCTGTTAATCATCGCTCAGAATTCACATTTGTTACACATGATTTTGTTTGTTACTTACTTAAAAAAAAATAAGTAATAACAGAACAGTGTGGATGCAGGTGTAGAATAAATACAAACAGAAGTGGATTGATTGTTTTGGTTAACTGCGCATGATGAAGTATTTCGTTTTAAGAAATAAGAAACGTCTTAGTATTGCGAATGAAAAATTTAAAAAAGCTCTCTTTTTAAGTGAGTTGTTATTATTATTTTTATTATAAGGAAATAAACTACGATTTGAAAGTTTCAGATTGCAACCTAATACCTCAGAAGTTTAACATTAAATTTTCAAAATTTTTAAAAACATGGTTTAAAAAGCACAAAAATTAAAACGTTGTAATTTAATCTTCGTGCGTTTATTTCAGCTTAATTCCTAAAACAATTTTAAATTAAATAAATACGATTGATTAGCTTACTAGTTTAAGAATTAATTCTTCAGAAATTTAAAATTTACAATATGAACAATCAAATCGTATGTTTAGAAACGAGCGGTTAAGAATAGCAATGCCAAATGGTAAGCGAAGAAACATGCTATGATTTATTTCATTAAAATATATCGCTACATAAAAACTTACGTTCTTATTTAATAAAAAAAAAACTTATTCAAAACGCAACCATGCATTTTGAATTTCACTGGATCACTTGAGCACTTGGGGCATGCATTTATTTCACTGGTATTTTAGTTGAACACGAGCCCACCAGCCGCCGAACGTCGCTGAACACTGGTAGTTTTGTCCGAGGTTCGAATTCCGCGAACGGGCTGGCTGTGTGGTCATTTCCGTCGTTTTCCCCATGTGTAACTTGTTTAAGAGACAGTTTACCTTAAAAAGTCATCCACTAAGGCATCCCTTCCTTTAGGCAGATAACCTTCGAGACATTGCCGTAATCACATAAACCAAATCAAACCAAACCAAACCTAATCACCTGAGCATAAAACTTGCAACGAATATTTTCTTCAAGTAGTAATGCATTTTATTTTGCTAGAACGGCAAATTCTTGTATAGAAAATAAACATCGGAAAAAAAATTCTTCGAGTATGATTTATGAACTGACTAGGTATATCTTCATGTCATTGTTTGAATTAAAAATAAACGATTGTTCATTGTCTCGTAAGGATAAATATTAACTCATTTGTAAACTTACAAGCACTTATTTAATAAACGTCTCCGATTAACTTACATAGATGATCAGGCATACGTATTATAAAACGTTATTCAGTAAAAACAAACTTGGAATTTGATTGCGTAATTATTGTTACTAAGACGAAAATAAAAAGCATGCAGTCGTTTGTTAAGTTTTATCACAGCTATATGAAATCGTTTTGCTGTGATTATGTTGTCACATTTAACGATTTTCAGATTCCACGCTTACATCATATCTTTTTAAAATCCTTTTACCTGTTACTGTAATAGTTCTCAGTTGAAAAGAGTCGTGGAAACAATCAAGTTTAATGTGTTTTCAATGCTTGTACTGTATGGATAAGTCCTGATAATTGATGATTATAGAATTTTAAGTAATACGATCAGACTTTTTAATTGTCTTACGAACCTATTTTAACAAATCCTATTTCCCGAGACCTCTATTTGTTTAATCAAAAATAAATAAATTTCTTTAAACTTGTGTTTCCGAAGGATAAAAATATGCAATTTTTCCGAAATATAAATATAAATTTTTTCATATCTAAAAAAAGCAATAATAGATATTTTTCCTAGCTAATGTTTTCCAGCTTCGTTAAAAAAATCTGTATATTCCACGTGCTATATCTAGTAAACAGTACCTGTCATTTTAATGATGGTCATTCAGAGCTCAATGAAATACCACCTCCAATGCTTCTCCATTCTCTTTCTTCGCCCTTGTTGAACAAAGCGCGCGGAAAAAGGCCTTGCATTTACTTCTTTTCTTTCTTCTTTTTAACTCGTCAAACTTTTCTCCAGCTTTTTATGTAATTAGAAGGGACTTCGGAAAAAGACATGAAGTGATTACCTGGACATCAAATTATCTGTACCTATACACTCACCCCCTTTTTGCAACCGACGCCGATTCTTTCGAGTTTTCTGCGAACTTCCAGAGAAATAGCAAGGAAGGGAGGGTAGAGGAGGCGTTGGCCCCTTGGGGTTGGTCGTGTTGGCCTGGAGGCTATGCGTGTTGCGATCATCACGTTCGTACTATTTCACCTAAAGAACAAAGAGCAAAAATGGATAGGGGTTGCTCCCCCCCACCGGAATATATATATATATATATGTGTAATTTTTTTTATTCTGAAGCCAGATTCTGTTTTGCCCCCCACTGGCCAGGTGATCCTTCTGATTTGATCGGTTAATGTGGGATTTTTTTTTATATCAAATGTTTTGGCATCGAACTGTGGGGTTATTTATGATTAAAAAAAACTGGGAGGGGAAAGCGAGTGAACTTCGGCAATCAGTCGCCATCTTGTGTTTGTTGATTGGTTCATTTTCATTCCAATTTGCTCTCGATTTGTCAAAAGAAGAGGGAAAGCTATTTGATGAATTTGTACGATACCAGAGACAAGAACGGGGTAATTTGTTTAGATGAAGTTGTTTTGATAAAAGCCGTTTTTGAATTCTTGAACACAAAATATTTATTTTGCGTTTATTAACTGCTATAATGACGAAATGTTATATTTTGGTATTTAAAAAAATCTGAAAGCTTTCAGATTTTATATTGCGCCCAAAGGGGTGCTTTTAACGTTTTCTGTGTTACCTTTATTTATTAAATATGATGTTCTTCGCACTTAAACCATAAAATTCAATTCATCAGCAATAACGCAAAATAATTTTATTTTTTTTTTTTTTTTTTTTTCCCTTCCTGTACAGTGTTGCCATTCCTTGCTTTGAAATCGTTGAGTTTGTTAATCAAAAATTCTTTAATGTCTGACAAAATGTAAAGTAGATAATAAAACAAATTCCAAATTAGGGATTCCAGATGCCCATATTCGTGGAGGATTACGTTATTTAACATTTGATGGTTAAAATTTGATTATAATGTGAGAAACATATATACATTTACGCAGATTCCTCGTTATTTAATTTCTTTAAATATAATGCAGGTCTGTAATATTTGGTGGCATCAGTTTGAAACATGAATCAACGCAAAATCCCAAAATGAAATTAATAGCCCTTCTGGGCTAACAAACGTTCTTTGGGCTTTAAAAAAAAAAAAAAAATGTAACAGTGTTTAATTTTAATCCTAAAATGTTGAACAGGAATCCAACATTTAAAATTAAACATAAAAAAATATTTAATTAGATAGATAACTAATTATTACAATGAAGTCTAACATCGATCTTAACCAGGAAAAAAAAAAGGAGGATGAAATCCTAGAAAAAAGATTATACATATAGCAAATATTAATAACTAATTCATTAATTATAAGTGAATTAATTTCTTTAAAATATGTCATTTTAAAAGCCGAACAGAACTTTGCCGCGAAGGAAAAAAAAAGTGTGTCTACTTTTATTGCTTTCTCCAGAAAACTGGGTAACATTTAATTGTGCTTGATGTAATTGAAGAAGAAAAAGACGTTTATTAATATAATTATTTTTCTAGGTTACCTGTGTTTGGGTTGATAATTATAAAGTTTCTTAAAATTGTAAACCTAAGTAAATTAACTCGTACTCAGTATAAATCTTTTACGCAGATGAAAATTCAAATGGAAAAGTAACGATTAATACTTTATTTTAAGTATATCAAACATTATATATATTTTTCTATATTTCTTGTTACTGTTACTCTTTCAAGAACGACAGACAAGATTAGAAAATTAAACCAATGGAAATTGTAAGTTAAATAACTGGTTAGCGTAGTTAAGAAAGAGGAAATTTGCTCACTTTTATGTTAGCTGTGTTTTTACCCATTTTCCTGAGAAACGTCATTTATTTGCCTTTTTATAGTTAGTGTTATTGAACTCTTGCTCTTTGAGTCTTTACTCTGTTAAAAATCTCATGAAAAAATTTCTCCATTTCTGGGACAGCTGTAAAGATTACATTATTGATGAATACCTTAGAAAAGTACCCGTAATATTTAAGTAGTGCATTAATTTACTACCTTGGCAGGAAGCAAACGAGGCCAAGCCGATTAAATTTTAGAAATTTCTTGGTGTTAAATCTGACTTTGATACCCTTTAATATGACTTTGATACCCTTTAAAATAGTCCTTTTTCTGCATTTATGCATCTGTCTAGTGGCATCATGACTAGAAGGCTTCCTGAAATGAAATCATGACTAGAAGGCTTACCTAATTTTCAGTGATTCGGTCTAAACATGCTCTACGAAATTAAAGTCTTAGATCCTAAGAATATATATATATATATATATAGATAAGATAGTTATAGATAAGACGAAACAACAAGCCTCAGAATTAATGGCCCCAAATTTCTTTCCTAAGACTAAAAAACCAAAGAAGGCCAGGAAGGCATGCATCGATAACTCATTCTTCTAGACTAGATAAATCAATGAGGCGTTTTATTGTGATGATCAGAAGAAACCAAGAGAGGATATTTGTTGCCAAAAGTCTCACATTACGAAGCGTGAAATTCACACTATGTGCTGTGTGCTGTAAGCCAGCCACACTGCGTTGAAGAAGCAACAGTTTTTAACAGAGATGATACTTGTAGTGGTTTACCATCCCTGATTTTGATCCCAGACATTTTATTTCAATTTTTGTTTCGGGGGGGGGGCTTGTTTTCGTTTTGATGTGCTTGATTTGTAAGGATGAGGTATGATGAATTACTTGTTTTTAATCTATAGATGGGATCCAAATAAAACCATAGCTGGCGCTGGACAAATGCCAGTTAAAGTAAATAAATAAATAAAACTCTGGTAGCTTTTTAAAAATATTTAAAAACAACATATCTTTAGAATTTCCGACAGACAATCTCGCGCGCTGTAAATAAAAATGTTTTATTTGGTACAGTGTTGCCTCTGTTCGCTTTGAAATCCATGAGTTTTTCAATCAAAAATTCATTAAAGTTTTAGAAAATATGAAATAGATAATAAAACAGAGTTGAAATTCAAAATTCGGTCTTCCAGGTGCCCATATTCGGGTGGAGGATATTCAAAATTTGATGGCTCTAAATTTCGTTGTTTTTTCACAATGCGAGAAATGTAAATACATTCGGGCAGATTCTTCATTATTTAATTTTTTTTAAGTAATACTGGGCGATTTTTGGTGGCAACAATCTGAAAAGTGATTCAATGCTTTAATGATGCCATGCAAAATGCCGTTTCGAGACTAACAACTCCTTTGGGCTAAAAAAGTGTCCTGAGAACTTTTCGCTGATAACACCTGCATCGGTATGTAACTGTAAAACTGGTGTAATTGGTATTTATTTTGGATTAACTTTTTAGTATTTTGTTGCATTCTCCGGTGTCTTTTTGATCAGATTAGTAAATTGAGGGTAATCGAATTAAACTACCTTAATTTCTGTCTTTTCCCCCCTTTTTTTATGCATCATACTGTTGTAAAATCCTTGACATCAATGCTTGAAAGTAAAACACTTTCATTTCATCCGTCCATTTTATAGGTTTAGTATGAAACACGGAAACACTTTTCTAACTCATACAGCATAAATTTATATTTTTTAATTGTAGAAATTTATTAATTTATTTATGTACATCTTTCTCTATATTATTTATTTTTGTTAACTTCAAAGGCTTATTTTTATTCTGAAAATGTTTTTTTTTTTCAAAGTCCCATTAAAGATGCTACTAATATAAAAAAAATTTGAATACAATAGCAAGTATGATTTCAGACTACCTTTTTATAATTTCTTTAAGAGCGAGAATGTAAATTTCTAATTTGTAAGAGGTACTTGTCAGCGATGAACCCTACTATTATCGAATTAGCCGCAGCGCAACCTTAAACCTTACCATTTTCTAAGTTATTGATTCCGGTAATTGACTGTGCAAAGATCCAGTTTCTGACTCTCAGGGACAAAGAAGAAATATCTATTCCAACAAGCTTTTAGCTTCGGTTCCGCCCTCCTATCGGGGCTACGCTCGTTACGGACACACCTCTGAATGCTTTTTCGCCCCCTTCCCAGAGTATAAACTGAAGATTTAAATGAATCGTGCTTTAAACCATAGTTTGGTGTTTCTCTCTGTTCCTCCTTCCTTTGGTGATCTATTTCTTTGATCTGTTCAAGCATGGATGAAATCGTGTACAAAGTAACAAAATTGATAGTTACATTTATTGGTCGAAATTGCTTCCTCTTCCTATAATAGCTATTACTACTCTTTTATATTTTGAAAGATGAACTTTTCAGTTTTCTTTCCCCCTTAGTTGAGCCGCCCATGTTTCATAACTGTAATTTAAACTATAGGGGAATAATACGATAAGGAAATACTTAAAACATTTCATCAAGTTTCCTGTGTATTAATAATTCATTTGTATGATCTTTGATGTTTCACGTGTAGTTAATGAATTATTCCGCTATAGTTAAGGCCGTCTTGTCTAATTTTTATAATTTTAAAAAAGTGAATTCAACAAAAATCCCATTTCTAAATACATATGTACGTATGCATGTATGTACGTATATATATGTGTGTGTGTGTGTGTTTTCTTATATATATATATATATATAATGTACTGTAGAATTTTTTTTTAAACAAAAATGTCTTTCGAATCACCGAAGTTATTTCGGTGCAAAATGCTGCTGGAAAATTAATTAATTAAAGACTAAAAAAGTAAAAAATCTTGAACTAACCCTGAACCCATATGAAAGAAAATGAATTTAAAATTAGTTCTGTTTTTGAAATTTTTTACATAAAAAAAATATCGTACTTTGTCATCGTGATTCGCCCCTTCGTGTTTTTCATTTATCATATTTATACTAATGGTTATTAATCTTTGTTAAAAATATTAGTGCTTTATGTATTTGTGTAGGAATATTATAAGTCACGTATCAGTAGCTGAGCGGATATGATACTTGAACACTGGTAAGTTTGGCAAAGATTCAAATCCCCGCGTACGGGCTGGCTGCATGGAAATTTTCAGCAGTTTTCTCACATGTAACGTGGATATTAGACAGTTTCTCTCAGGAAGTCTTCCACGAAAGCACTCCTCCCCTTAGACAAATAACTCTCATGAACTTTGCCATAATCAATCAATGTTATTTAAGATAGTAAATTCAGCATTTCGCCTTGTTATTGATTGATTTCGCACTTGATTTTTTATATGCTATTTAGCGCCCATTTTTATTTTTGAGGTATAAATAAAAATTAATATTTAGTCTTTTTGGGCAGTGCCCCCCCCCCATCTGAACAACGGAAAACTTGTTTAGGAGCCGAAAGTAAAATTTATTTTTATTAGTTTAATAAAATGGTTTAAAGTTAGAAAGTAGCAAAAAATAGAAAAAAGAGGAGATAAAGAAACTATCTTTAACCGTCCAACCGCAAAGAAAGCCGGTATCGTCTTGATCTAGGTCTTTTCTTTTAAGTGTTTTGATCCTTATAGTATCGAAGGTCGGATGCATAATAAGTGGCCTTGACTTGAACATCGCGTAATGTGATAAGCTTACGAAGAAAAAAAAAAAAAAAATCTGAGTAAAAGTTTTGCGGAAACTCTTTAAAGAGATTTGCTTCCTCCTTAAAAATGACTTAATTGTATTTGATTTAACATTACGATATTTATTATGTTTGAAGTTTGATAAATTTTATTCGATTCTTTTGCCACATGCCAAAGTTCATAAGAAAGAGAAAACATTTTGTGAATTTTTTTATGAATATTAACTATTTAAAAATATTTTTAGCCCAAAGAGCGTTAGCCCAGCTATTAATTTCGTTTAGCTATTAATTAATTAGCTATTAATTAGAGCTATTAATTTCGTTTTGGCATTTTGCATTGGTTCTCTGTAAATGTCGGTTCTTTTTTCAAATTGTTGCCACCAAATCTTAGAGCCCTGTGTTATATTTAAAGAAATTAAATAATGAAGAATCTGCATAAATATATGTATGTTTCTCGCATTGTGATAAAACAGCGGCACCTAGAGCCATCAAATTTTGAATGACATAACTCTTCACCAAATATGGGCAACCGGAAGGACTAATTTGGAATTTGTTTTATTGTCGATTTCATATTTTGTAGCACTTCATCAACGAATTTTTGATTAAAAAACTCAACGATTTCAAACGGAGCAGTGGCAACACTGTACGGGAAGAAGGGGGGAGGGAAACATTTTTTCTCCAGCGTGCGAGACGTGTATAAGAAATTCTAAAGATATGCTCATTTTAAAATTGTTTTGCGATATTACTGTTGAGTTGAATTTTATAAGTGCGAATAATATGATATTTAATAAATAAAGATAACACAGGAAACGTTAAAAAAACGTAAAAAAGTAATGTAAAATTTTTTTTTGCTTAAATTACTTTTTGTGAGAAAGTTTTACAAGCTTTCTTTATCATTTTGGTTTTTAGGTGCCTGACTGTTATCTTTCTAGAAACTTTTTACTATAAAGCACATTTGGAAAAACGAATGAGTGGATTGGTTTAAAAAATATTAATTAACGCAAAAGTCAGTGGCATTGGGGCTTTGGAAAGAATGATTTTCGTAGAGAACTTTGTAAAATGGAAATCGTCTGAATTCATTCTGGGATCTAAGTGACTTGCGACTTCTCGCACAGTGTTGAGGATGAACACAACAAGGGAGGAAAAAGTAAAATACCCTCTTATTGAACACAATATAGTTTACAAACGGCACGGACTTACAGTCACTTGCGGTGAGAAACTTAAAAGATAGGTGACAGATTAAAGCAGGTTCGGATACCAGGGCGGCTTGCATAGACTAACCGGGTATCGTCCGGATTCCGCAACTATCTAAAGCTACACTCCGAAATTGATCATTGCATTCAAACTCTTGAATATTGCTCGTGACAATTTAACATAGGCTCTGAATAATGTAATTAACTATATAAGACATAACTTGATTATATAGTACATAACTTGGTTATATAAAACACAGCTTTTGATACAACAGGCTTAAATAAAGAGCAAAATTACACGTTACAAACAAATTACCCACAGAAATACACGTTGGTTACTTTATGCTGTGCTTATAATATGTAAAATACGGATATGAAGGCAAAGTAAAGCCCATACTAATTTTGATTAAATAATATTATGCTAAAAGTTCACTGTTGCATAAATCTTTCTGTATTCTGAAAACATACCAAAAAGATAATGTAACAAATACTAAATTTAAAAGTCAAGAGTAGTGCAAGATTACATATTTCAATTTAATCTAACAGACGGACTCAAAACCTACACCGGCATGATAATAAATTGGCGGCAAGAATGCGAAGCCGCTATTCAAAGTTAACAGCCGAAAGAAATAGTAACCTGCGCTCACAATATGGGATCTCAGGAAACTACGCTCTGACTAAACTTTTCGCTACATGAGTTTAAATGCGCTGTTTCACCTTAGCTAATTTACATCCTGGTGAGGAAACACGAGGGAAATAAGAGAAGACAGAAAAGGCTAACAAACTTAAATAACTGTTAGTAAAAATAAATGAAACCTTATAATGTTAAGACAATTATAAAATACTCATCTAGTCAACCTATGTGGCCGAAATCGAATCCTGCGTGAAACTGCCAATGAACAAAGGTTTTATCTATTTGGTATGTAATAAATCTATTAAGCAACCAAAAATTTATTGGCTTAATATTATGCATTAATGGTATAGCTGAATAGGCTTATGTTTTTAAATCTTTGTTAAATATTAAGTTTCCATAATTTTCTGTTTCTAAACTCTCAAGCGTCGGAGGTTTCGTTGATCAATTGAGTTTACTGAATCAGTCAAATTTTGGTAACCCAAAGAGATATATTAAAATAAATGAAACTGAATTCAGTGACTGGAGCTCTTTAAGAACACACTAGTGACGTGCTTACATTTTTCATTCTTGGGTTTTTATCGCATGGTTTTCGACTGTAACATTAGTTGTGTTGCCATCTACAGATTATAAATTATATTGATTTAAATTTAGAATTAATCTGATTTATTTAGCAAAATGCTATTTCTGATCATTACGGATTAAAGTGAATTCTAGAGATATGTTGGTCATTTTAGTCTTTGTTTTAAAAATGAGAAATGCAGTTGCGCGAATGATTGGATCTCCTTGACGCCTTCAGCAGCTAAACTGCGATGTTTATTTAACAGAAGGCAATTTATTATTAAATAAAATAATTTCAGAAACATCCATTCATTCGTAACAATTTAATAGTATTGCAATCCAGCTTTGTTATTGCACGAATGCGTGACATAAAAACGAAACAATAAGCTCATATTCTAAATGCAATAAAAGGGAATTTTTTTTTTTTTTTTTTTTTTTTTTTTTTTTTTTTTTTTAAAGTCAGATATTTGAATCTTGATCCTCTCCTATCGACCCGATTTCCCACAGTTATGTATATTTATGATGGCAATCCAATGTTCAAAGAATTTTTTTTTTTTCAAAATTCGGTACAGATTATTACTTTCTCTTATGAAGTAAAGTAAGTATTGTAATCACGAATAATTTTGGGTATTATATTTCAACGAAAATGTTCATTTCGACTGCTCTGAAATCGATTTGAACGATATTTTTGCGTTGCAACTGTACATACAGATATCCCCCCCGGGGGTTGACTCAGGAGAATTCCCGAGAAGTACTGGCTAGGATATGTAGTTAGGCAATCTCAACCACGTAAGTATATAATCAGTCTTTGCAGGACTAGAACCTCCGTTCATTCGGGGGCTGGTCCGGGTTATGCTTGGATAGAGCGAGAAAGTTACCTGAATGAAGGCTTCTGGGAATTTTTTGTTATTTTGAAATTCGTTTTAAACACAACTCTATCGACTCGATTTTTTTGAAAATTTTCATGCACTACTATAATAGTGACGATACAATATTTCGTAGGAGTGTTATCAAAATTCAGGGCATATTTTTTTTTTTTAATTTAGTCCAAAGGGGCTTTAATTTCGTTTTGGCATTTTGCGTTGGTTCACTATAAATGTCGGTTCACTTTTCAAATTGTTGCCACCGAATATTAGAGCCCTGTATTATATTTAAAGACATTAAATAATGAAGAATCTGCATAAATGTATATATGTTTCTCGCATTGTGATGAAATAACAGTAACTAAAGCCGTCAAATTTTGCATAACATACATTCCCACCGGACATGGGCATCTGGAAGTCCGAATTTGGAAATTTGTTTCATTATCTATTCTATCTATAATGATATTGAATATTTCATTTAACGAATTTTTGATTAACAAACTCAATGATTTCAAAGCGAGCAATGGCAACACTGTACTGGGAAAAAAAATTACCTCCAGCGCACGAGACTGTGTATCGGAAATTCTAAAGCTATACTCATTTAAAAATTATTTTGCGATATTGCTGTTAAACCGATATATGGTATAAGTGCGAAGAACATGATATTTAATAAATAAAGGTAATACAGAAAACGTTAAAAAAACGTCCCTTTATGCGTAATGTAAATTCTGAAAAAGCTTTCACATTTTTTTTGGTAAATTTTATTATTATTTTTTATTGCGTCATCGTGGAATTACATCTAGTCTTCAGAGAGGAGAGGGAAAAAATTGCTTTTGAAAAAGAGGGACTCGTATCTTGTCGCTCACGGAATGAATATTTTTTTTTTTTTTTTTTCAAAATAAACACCTTACTGAGGTTGTTGATTTTAAGTAAAGCCATTTAATTTAAAGGAAAAAAAAGTTATTTATTTTATTAGCTATACGGAAGGGTAAAAAATTTAGTAAGTTAAAATTAACATGCAGTGTTCTTAGTATTTTCTTAAGCATTATTTCATAGTAACTCCTACAAAATACTTCTGTAACTTATTCCATAGATTTAGCCATTTTCATATTAGAAACGTAATTTTTCGAATATATTTAAATTCTACACCGATGCAAAAATTGTAATGATACTCATGAGTATATTTCCTGAGGTAGCTTTTATGCATAGTTATGGGCGATTTTATTTCACAAAACCACCATAAAATAAGCAAACGGCCAGCACCATTTTAAACATGTGCGGGGGGGAGAACTTAGCCTTTTTTTACTTCCTTGTACGAAGTAAAAAGGAAATATTGTAATTGCGAAAAATTTCGGGTACCATATTTCAACGAAAACATCTATTTTGATCGCTATCGAATGCAACTAAACGATGTTTTTGAGTGACATCCGTATGTAAGGACAGAATAAGGGACTCTTTTACCCCCAAATAATTATAAAACTCATTTAAAATGGATTCTGAAGGTATTATTTCGTGTCGTCTGTGCGTACGTACGTATGTATGTATGTATCTCGCATTACTCAAAAACGAGTAGCCTCAGAACATTGAAATTTTGTATGTAGGGCTGCTATAACATATAGATGTGCACCTCGCATTTGGGTTGCAGTCGGCCGCACCAAAAGTATATAAATATATATATATATATTCACTCTGTTGCTCGACTCAGTGAGCTCAGTTTCTTTATTCTTATAAGTTTGTAAATTGTGCATTTTTTTGCTTTAAAAATGATTGAATTGATGAAGATCATGAATCATGAAGCAAAACTTCACGATTTGCTTCATGATTGCTTCATGAATGATTGAATTCAGAATGATTAGTTAACCTGCATGCAATAATTGGAAATTATCAACAATTTAGAAATTTTTTAAGTGCAGCTAAGCCTAATTTTTGGTTATGATATCGACCATATTTGTTTGCATTTGAAGCTTAGCAGAATAGTGGATTTGTTGCCAATCAAGAGAAACTAAGATTAGCAACAACAAAGTAGCGTCTTCTTTTATTATTGCGAATTAAATTATGCTTGATACGTTCTGGAATTATCGTTTAAGTTTATTAGCTGGTTTTTTCATACAAATTGTAATTTTAATTGTAAAAATATTTTTTACTTGTTTTAACTGTACTTGGTGTTTCATGTTTTTCTACATCTTTCAATTTTTAACGAAAATATTTTGAATTTTTATGTTTTTTTGCCGTACCGCGAAGTGAGAACTGAATTAATCAGTAGCGCATGCGCATTAGGTAAACCGCGCTGAATCGTCTGTGAAAAACTGTTTCTTTTTTATTTGTTTAAGCTCTTTAATGCATCGTATTTGATTTATTATAGTATTTGAATAGAACTTGTGGTAATTCTTCAGATGCTATAATTTTTGCTCATAATAAAAATCACATCATATAATGACTCACATCACGTAAAATGAATAAGATGTAACGTTGTTAAGTGAACCTATCGCCGAAGTGTGGCTATGGTAAATAAATATAGTGAACTTTATTTTGAGTGAGTGCATTTGTTCCATTGTGCTTTATGCGCTATCGACGAAGTAGATTTAATTCAAAATTCATTAACTGTTAATTCAAGATGCTTAAATGAAATGCAGGAAAATTGCGTATAATTTAATATTCCGTACAAGGAAGTCATGTGTTGTATATATATATATCAGATTTTTTTTTTTTTTCTGTGAATGGTGTTTCAGTATATCTGTTTGTTTCCGCATCATGCATTTTTATAATAATAAAGATCTTTCTAGGACACACTGTACAACTTTAGCCCTTGTTCTTGATAGCAGAATATCCTAATTGGTGTCTGATTGATGTTATGTATCTGTCTATCTATCTATCTTTATAGCTCGCTGCTGTGGACTACGTCACGTACAGGTTTAGTCTTCTACCGACATTGCCAAATTAGTCCTTGTACCCCAATTCATTTGGAATGCGGTCCAGCAAATTTGGTAATGTTCAGCAAAATGATGGCGTTTGGAGCGAAAGAGAGAAGAAAGCCTAATGCGTTCGGTCATTCCATTTTATTCCCTTCGACTTACGCCAGTGCAGTCCTTGTCCGGTGGCTTTCCTAAGAAGAGTATGCATGCGAGACATTCCCTGCCTATTCTGAATATGCATAATTATGCCGGACGTGGTCCCGATTTAATTACTGGACCGAAAGATTAATAAGGGAAGGTATTAGCATGGGTCGTACGCGACTGATCTGGGAGGCCACACCTTATGGAAAATCGCGCCCGTCGAAAATGGGGGTGTGTGGGTGATTTGGACACAAACGCGATCCGCATACTGATGATGAGTCGTCGGAATGCGATCTGGGCAAGCTATTAGGGACAGGCGGGGTTCTGTCGAGCAAAAATGTCTCTCATAATGGAAGGCTTCAGAGTGTTGTTGCTGTTTGCTCTCTTGGCTCTCATACTGAATGATCCAAGTGACGTCATAACGAAGAATAAATTATGCACGAAAGGAAAAACGAGACATTTGCATCGATCTTCAAATATGGGGTTAACTGCTGAGATTAATTGAGGTTTTGTTCGAATTCACACTTCAGTGCTCATTAGTTTCGTTGCCTCTTTGGTATTTCCATGAAGTTCTGCATACCCAGCTAGATCGTAGGGAATACAAAAGCCCAAGGTCTTCTTCCTTAAGCTTTTATATTCCCAACGATCTAGCTAGAAATCATTTTGAATGTCCCTTGGTTGTTTTAATAGTTCTTTACGAAATCAGTACTCTATTTTAAACAATGCTTTATTGTGGTTCTCAAACAAAATAAGAGTTTTGACTGATGTATGAGATTTTAATATCACCAGTAAGGTACGTGGGAAGGAGATGAATGAAAGTTACTCAAAGTTTTATAAATCGGGAAACTACTCATATACAGTCCTAAGTACTAAAATAGAGTGTTAGACATAAGGCCATTTCAAAACAGTATATTTAAAATTCTTCGTTGCAGGGAACGTGTCCATGATCCAAGTGATTAGTCATCACAATTGTTTAGGAAGTTGAACATTTGTTGACAAGAAAGAATTGCTTTTAGTAACTGAATTGGTTAAACGCTGTTCTATTGTATGAGCGATTATGAATTCAAGGTCCTTCCAAACTGTCTTTACAGGTCTGTGCCATTATCGTTAAGGAAAAATTTCATACGATTAGAGAAAATCTTTTAAAATTCAGAAGACGCGTGTGCAAAGCTCGTGCAACCGCAGTGGGCGGCAAAAAGACTAGCACCGGCCGATGTATGTTTACCATAAATAATCGAACATTAATACCCTCAATAATGATAACCCAGCTACGTGATTGCAATAGAAAATACAACTGAATTTTTTTGTATTTGACATTTAATTCTGTAGGAACGCTAAGCTTTTATATATTTTTCATAAACTGAATTAAGAATATATATATGAATATGTTAGAGAAAACATGTTCTCATAAAATAATATGAGGCGTTTTGGTTTTGTTACTTAGTTTTTGAATTACGTTCTTCCAGTTCTTATCAAATTTTTCTCGAAAAATCTTGAAACTGAAGAGATGTTTTGACTATTTTAAAGGCAGTTTATGTATCAGCTCGAGCGTCAAATTCTTAGGGGTATGCCGAGGAGGTGTATTTATTTAATAGAGTTTACAATAATTTGTCAAGTTGTTCTATGCTGAAAATATAAAATTTCATTTAAAGTATTCGTATATTTATACCAATTCGTAGCATTATTAATGAATTAAAATTTCTGCTGTTCAACTGGTAAGTTTGTAGCGACATTAGGTATTATTATTATTATTATTATTATTATTTTGAAAAGCAGGAGAGATGAAAAATAAACAATGCTCTCGCCGGGACTCGAACCACGAACCTCTCGAATACGTGGCGAGCGTGCTGACCACTACACCACGAAGGTGGGAGAAATACCTTGGTTATTTTAATACCAAGGCATTTCTTATTCTGGGAGGTATTTCTTATTTCTGGGGATTAGGAGACCCAGTTGCCAAATCCTGGTGGTGGAGAATCATCATCCACTACCTTTTTTAGTTCGGGCGCCATTGTAGAGTCATTACGATTTTTTTGAAGCAGGAGATATTGAAAAATGAGCAACGCCTTCGCCGGGACTCGGACCACGGACCTCTCGACTACATGTCCAGCGTGCTGACCACTACACCACGAAGGCATGCTGAAACGGCAGGAGAAATACCTTATACGTTCAGCCAATATTTTCTGAATAAATTTCAGTCGACATTGTTTTGAACCATGACGTATGATATGTAAAGAATAGTTTTCATTTTCATTTCATTTCGTGCTTTTCAGCAGATGTTCCACGATTTAAAAATAACTTGCTATAATTACAAGCACCACTGCTCCTCTTGTTAGATCCTTTCTTGTGCTCAATAGTGCGCAATATCCAGATTAATAGACGACGAATCGAAATCACTAAGCTTCTCAACCTCCGTTCAGTAAATCTTATCTGAAAGCGAGAGAAATTATTGTATCCGATTTCTCAGCTGAATACGATATCGACTCTTTCTATTACCTAACTCTTTGCAGTATTACATGCATGAATGAATGGTACATATCAGTACTCTGCATGTCAACAGACAGAAACGTACGAGTTTCTCGCTTTTCTGGTGTGGATTTCTTTTACGCCCGGTTTGCAGTTGCTTTATTGTCGTCAGTGACACGAGGGGAGTCGCTGATGGATATGCCGCGACCTCTTTCGGTCGCGATGGGGCCTGGCACTGGTCGACGACCGATTTCTGTCGAGTCCGATGACAGGTTGCTGGCGTTTTCCAACCTCCAAAGATCGAGTTTCTGAGACTTTGCTGCGGTCTGACGTCAGACAAGATTGAGAAAAGGCGGACATACGTTATGTGTTACTAGAGATTTTCAGATGAAGTGTGCACCGTACGTGCCTAGAGTATCAAAAGAATGGCTTGTAAATGGTTTCAGATATATTCTTGGGAAACAATTACTCCGTTGTCGTTCCTCATTCACTTATGATATGCTTTAGGTTTTTCGTGACTGCCTAAAAAATTTGGCCGTAATTATACGTTGTTTCCGTACTTGTAGTATGGAATTATTAGTAGTAGCAAAGGATTGTACATGCGTTTCGTATATTGAGACATAATAGCCTTTTAACTGATCCAGAAATGGGAAATTAACTTTACTCTTTAAAAATCTCAAAATGAAAATAAATATAGCGGTTCTCAATGTATTTAATGATTTCTAAATAGTTTAAAAAATACATTAATTTATTTGCAATTTCTTAAAATATTTAGGTATTGTTATTTTATTATTAGGCCAAAGGGGCGTTGTCTATGTGGAACTATTGTTTTCGTTTTGCGATTTTGAGTCGAATCACGCTGAATGTCCGTTTCACTTTTCAGACGGTTGCCACCAAATATTATCGTCCTGCGTTATATTTGAAGAAATTTAATAATGAAGAATCCGCATAAATGTATGTATGTTTCCCGCATTGTGATAAAACAACGCTACCTAGAGCCATCCAGTTTTGAATGACGTAATCCAACTGCGAATATGGCCATCGGGAAGCCCAAATTTGAAATTTGGAATTTGTTTTATTATCGATTTCATATTTTGTAAAACTTTAAGGAATTTTTGATTAACAAACTCAAGGATTTCAAAGCGAGCAATGGCAGGGTTGTGCAGAAAAAAAACATTTTTATCTGCAGCGCTTGAGACTGTGTATTTATTGGAAATACTAAAGATATGCTCAATTTAGAATTATCTTGCAATATCACTTTAAACTGAATTTTATGGTTTAAGTGCGAAGAACATGATATTAATACATAAAGGTAACACACAAAATGTTAAAAAACCGCCCCTTTGGATGTAATTTAGAATCTGAAACCTTTCAGATTTTTTTTTTTTTTATTTTTTTTTTTTTTTTTTTTTTTCTGATTAGGAAGGGGAAAAAAATGGTTTTTCTTAGGAATTCTTTAAAGAAATAACCTATATAATGTTTAAGAGAAACTTAATTAATTAAGGTATTCAGATTAATCATAATTTGGAAGAAAAGTATTGAAATGATAATTTTTTTAATTTTAAGAAATTTTTAATATTCAAATTAATATTAAAATCCTATTTTAATAAATTAAACATTCGTGTTTTCTCTTTTAGATAAAATATAATATATGGCATTAATCTAAAAAATCGCGCTGAGATTGCGGCATATACAGCTTACATATTGCGACATATTAATTCTAGACATAATTGTATCATCTTTTAATTTTTCATGAAGCGATAATATATTTCGTTACTTAGATTTAATTAATGAATATTTTTGTTTATTTTAAATTGATTATTTTCTATGCATATATATATAAATATAAAATATGAAAATTAAGGAATTACTATGTTCAAAGATATGATAATTATCATTTCT
>KK121273.1:690677-710468 GCA_000611955.2 Stegodyphus mimosarum | reverse complement strand
AAACAAAAAAAAAAAAAAAAACATATTCTTGTATGTAAATAACTTTAAACTTCTTTCTTAATACAGATTTCAGCTGCATCATCTCATGCCGTTTCGATTTCGATAAAGTTTGTAACCTTGGAAACATTACTAGAAATTATCACAAATTTTAGATGGCCATCTATCAGCCTTGTTCTCGGTTTTAGACTTTTAAGTTTTCAACTGCAGGAAAAAATTATTTACATATAAATGCATTCCCAAACAAAGCGATTATTCGTAGTGCAAAAATTCGTAACTGAAGGTATTTATCTTTTGTTAATTACGAAAAAAAGGTTAATCAAATCTATATATTTAAGTCTTTGAATAAGATTTATATCACAATGTAATAATATTATATTTATTATAAATATAACATTACTCTATTATATTTATAATCTTATTCAAAGGTATTATTAGCCCAAATGGGCGTTAGCCCAGAAGGCATTTTGCGTCGAATCACTATAACCGGCTGTATACTTTTCAGATTGTTACCACTAAATATTATCGCCCTGTATTATAATTTGACGAAACTAAATAATGAAGAAGCTATTTGAATATATGCATGTTTCTCGTATTGTGAGAAAACAACGGTGCCTAAAGCCATCAAATTTTGAACATCATAGTCCTCCACCCGAACATGAGCACCTGGAAGTCAGATAAAACATTTTTATATCCAGCGCGCGAGACTGTCTATCGTAAATTCTACAGACATGCTGTTTTTAAATATTTCTAGCCCAAATGCTTTGTGTCGTAAATGAAAAAAACACCTGTTCGGGCTTAAATTAAAATCTGAAAGCTTTCAGTTAAAAAAAAAATGCTTTTTTGTTCTCCGAATAAGGTTTATATCACAATGTTATACATATATAAATTAATTAGTTAATTATGTAAGTTTTTTGGGGGTTACTCACGTCCATTTTTAATGGTAATAAAAATAATGTAAAGCTGTGCTGAGAAGCGTTAAAATCTTAAACCTTCCTTCAAATTCTTGTCAAACTAAATAGTTATACAAAGCGTCAGCTATTTATTTTCCTTCTTTTATTCTTCTGTTTTCTTTTTTCTTTTATTCTTCTGTTTTCTTTTTTCTTTTCTTCATCTTTCTTTTTTCTTTTCTTTTATTTAATTTTTTAAACTAAAAGCTCGGTTGAAAGAAATTCAAAAAAGTTCCTGTTCCATTCTAAATTACACTGAAAAAAATTCTTTATGGAGTTGCTATATTATAAAATGTGTGAAAATTTATTTATTTATTTATTTTTTTTTTACAATCTGAAACTTACCACTGCACGCTTTCAAATCCTAGAATTTCTTATTAAAAAATTTCTAAGTTTTACGATGAAATAAAAATAGCATTGCGAAACATTAAATACATTACTCCCGATTCCAAAAATTCGTAGGAAGCCATTTCGATTATTCCCCTGTTCGTACGACTTTCATCAGTCGAAATACTAATTAAAAACTCTGAAAGCGCTAATTTCCTCAGTCATTTTTCCGAGTGGCAACAGTCTCGCGCGTTGGAGATAAAAATGCTTTATTTCGAAAAGTATTGCTACTGCTCGCTTTCAAATAGCAGAGTTTGTTAATGAAAAATTTGTGAGATTTACAAAATCTCTGCATATAAAGAAGAATGTGTGTTTGTTTGTTTGCTCGCGTTATTGATTTCTGATCAATTATGATCAATTTTTTGCGACATTTAATGGACTAAAATTGAATATAGGTGAAATAACTTGAGCTTTTACGACTTTTTTTTTTTTTTTAAAGTGTCGAAAATCATTAAAAACTTTGTGCCATTGTTGCTGATATAATGAGAGAGAATTAGTTTAATTTTCTATTCTTAATTTTCTATCGAAATTTTTATGTCGGTTCCATATTGCATGAGACTGAAAAATGTATGACTGTGAATCGTATCTTTTGCATCGTTAATTGAGAAGGATTACAGCGGTATCGTTATCTCTGTTGTTAGATACATTACTCTGAATCTAACTTAATGGGCATCGGATATTTCCGCTAGTAATGTATATATTATAGATTACCATTGTTTTATTACGTATGTTATTTCTTGGCATTTTTGTTTAATTTACAAAATATGAATAAACTGATTACCACAATAAGTGTTTTTATTTTTATTTATTTCTAATTATTATTTTTATTTTTAAGGTTTAACCCTGTCATCTCAAGTTCAGAAATTTATAACATTATGGATAAGATTTTTTAAGTTTTTTTTAAAAATTATTTTCCATTTATTTCAGAATTAATACGACTCGCTTTTATGACCCAACGCTAACTGTTTTCTATAATCCGCCGAAATTAACCACAGCCGCCAGCTGCAATTACTTCGCTTACATATTTTCATTTTACTTTATTTTATTTCTGCCGTATAATAAAAATGATCACAAAGAAGACCTTTTTATGTATAAGGTCTTGTGATCTGTTTTTTGATGATTGAGGAAGAAAAATTTTGTAACGTCGTAAACGCTGAATGAAAAAAAAAAAATACTGTTTTTAGTACGTGGAATGATTGTCACGGATTCTTCAGGGGGGTAGAGAAATGACACTTTTTCAAGTCATGATGTTTTTTTCTCTCCACCTGTATAATACTCCGGGAGCGTAAAAATGGTCCGTGCTTCAGAATGTAAAGACATAAACGATCTAAAATTTGTAATGCGTATTTTGTTATGTTGTTAAGTTAATTAGGACTTGTTTAGCCGATTCAGCTGGAGCGTTAAAAATAAGGTTGCCATTTGTATTTAACAAATGTTAAAAAGAAAAAGCATTAAAACGTCCAGGAGCATGCGCTACAGCACTGAAAATTCTAATTGGTGTCAACGTGTCGTGTTGACACCAATTAGAGTTTTCTGTTAAGGAATATGAATTTCTGTAATAAGAGCCGTAAATATATTTATTTACCTTAAACGCAATAATTACTGTTATTATGCCCTGTAACATTCTGCATTAATTTTTATTGCACAGTGTTTAAAAGAAAGAGATGAATGAGTTTTGGGGAATATACATGTAAGAAAATATTCGAAATTTAATAATGAACGTTACTAAAAATATGGACTCTAGTGTAGAATTGGGTGCCCTTTCGATTGGCGACAAATTTTATTCAATTTTGGCGATGAAACCCATTTCTGGTTACCATGATTGTTTTAACTTGCTTGGTTTTAGCTTCCAACTGCCGTCACCTTAGGGTTACCGTAATTGTTTTAACCTTATATACCGTCATCATTCTCCCGATTTTTTTTCAGTGAAAATAGATCGATGTGTACATGAACAAAGCAGTGCGCAGTGCCGAGTTTGTGCAATTTTCTAATTTTTTTAAGTGAAAATAGATCGATGTGCTCTGGACACCGAGTTTGTGCAATTCTTTTGCCTTCTTTTTTTGGTTTTGGGTAGCTGCCGTGTGCCTTCCTGGCGCCGATCTTGGCGTCAAAAAATAATCGCCCAAAAAAAAAAAAAAAAAAAAAAAAAAGAAATTTTAAAAAAAAAAAAAAAAAAAAAAAAAGGCAAGGGGCAGCCAATTGTAAACTTTTACCAAAATATGAGAAATATTCTAAATTATTCTATGTATAATAAGTTTCGTTACGTATTTTCCCAGTATTGCATGTGGTGCATTTCCATAAGATATTTTGGTGATGTCGTTCTTAAGGAAGTCCTCCTGGAAGATATTCTTCTTTAAGTAAATATCCTTTACTTGATATTTACTTCCTAATCCTTTACTTGATATGGATTTAAGAAGTAAATATCCTTTATTCCTTGATAATCAACTAACTAACGCACACGCACTTCCAGGCAGGACAGTCGACGCTTCTTACAACGACTCTTCGCAGCCTAATCTAATAAGGCAATTGTAATGAGCATTCTTTGTAATGAGTATTTCAGATATAACGAATATATCAGACAGATTTAATATCTATCTGTTATTAACTGAAAACTTCAACGCCTATCGTCGTATTAATGAAAAATTCGCTACCTTGAGCTACAGATTAGTTGTTATATGAGCATCTATTATTTTATTTTTAGCATTAAATAAAACATTCGTGAAGTAGTACAATAAATTCTGCTCCAACAGGAGTACAATAAAATGTATTTATTTTGTAAAATGTACATTTTTACATTTGTATTTTGTTTGCATTGTATTCATTGCTAGCTGAAGCATTTGTATTCATTGCTAATGAATAAGCTAGCTGAAGTGCAATAGTTTTAGCCAAAGCATGGTTTTTAAGATTTCTTTTTTATTACATTACGATACATTTTGTACAGTTTGAAGTGTTTTTTTTTTTGAGGGGGGGGAGAATTCACTTAAATGCCTGTTTGCTGCAACGCCAGAAATTTCCTGCAGTGTTAGTTAATACATAACTTTCGAAAATCTGCTTTCAGATCAAAACATTTTGATAAATGTATTCAAATAATTATCATCAAATGTGTGGTACTCAACTTTTTGGAAGCTTAATTTTCAAAACTTCATCATCCAAGTTTTTAATAAGCCTTCCATTTAACAGAATGGTTTTGCTCTCCTTCAATCTTCCGTATCTTCTGTATTTGCAGTTCAAATGCCCTACTAAAGGTGCCATCATCTGCGCTTTCAAAGGTCATTCTCCGCCTTCCCAATGAGAAATGTTTTCCTTGCGCTAATACTGAATGAAATCTTAACCTTCCCAGCAACCAACCTAATTGAGAAAAGCATGCAATCTCGATGTTAATAACTTGGAGGTTTAACAGCTGTCTTTTGTCTCGTTTCTCGTTGTCTTTTGTCTGATGTTGAATAAACTGATATTCCTGAAGTTACACATCTCATTGATAGTGGTAAGTAAGGAATGGCTAATATAATTGAACCTAGTTGTTTAAAGCGAAGATTAGTAATTCATAAAAAATAATAAAGATTAGTAATTCATAAAAAATAATAAAGATTAGTAATTCATAAAAAATAATAAAGATTAGTAATTCATAAAAAAAATAAAGATTAGTAATTCATGGAAAATAATAATTAGTAATTCTATTATGAAGATCAGTAATTCATAAAAAATAATAAAGATTAGTAATTCATGAAAAATAATAAAGATTAGTAATTCATAAAAAATTATGAAGATCAGTAATTCATAAAAAATAATAAAGATTAGTAATTCATAAAATGCTTTGTGAATGTTTCTTAATAAGCTTACGCAACTCAAAATGCTACAATTGTTTCAAAACACTTTTCATGCATTCTGATTCCAGTGTGTGTTTGTAATTACTATAACACAAATAATAAACCTGGGAAATATGATTGCGCTTTTGGTACATTGGTTACACAATCGATGCTGCAGAAAAAATACAAATTGTATGCTAAGATGCAGGCTAAAAAAATCACTGTAATTATAATCGCAGGTTAAAAGTAAGTTAGCTGAATGTAATCTTATATGCCCGGGGGGAGGGGGAGAATCCTTAAGTAGGAAAGGAAAATAATTGAATGCTTGTAAAACGGGGTGAATTATTATTTTATTTTCCAAATATTAATCTCTAATCGAACTCATTTTGAAATACTTCTGTTTATGGATTTTTGAAACCTACGAAATATTGTAATTTTACCCTGTTTTTCTTAAAAGTTTCATAAATATTGAATTTGTTCTTTGAATTTATAACGAAACAGGATTAGCTGAGTAATTTGTTGACACATATCAATATTTACTTCACTGAGCACCGATTTCTAATTATTTTCCTACTCTCTGATAATTATTAGTGAATCCTCAACGAAAAGTTTAAAAAATATTGCGAAATGTTTTGCTGTCAGTAATTTATGTACAACGAATAATGGTGCTGAAAGTGCCGAAAAGAAATATTTAATTAGTTACATAAGGTAAGGTGTTTATGAAACATGCCCGTTCAATATACTTCTGTATTTTCCTTCACAGATAAACTATAATTTTAAATAACTTCATATTTAAAATAAAAACGTAATTTTTTAATGAATTTGGGAAATAGGAAAACTTTTCCGCAGAGCCACACTTCGTAGAAAAATGGAGCAATCTGCCAACCGTCTATAGTGAGCTTTTATTAAGCATTGATTACTACTCTTTGCACGGGACGTCCAAAGCTCTCAGCATCCTGTAGCATAGATTATAGTTTAGAATCGAAATTGCAACCTAAGACCAGTTTCGAAGTTAAACAGCGGCAGGGCTGAATTGAGTACATAGATAATTTGATATCAATTTAATTATTAACAAACACAGCAGAATTCATTTCAATTTCTTGATTTTGGGCCCTAATGCAGAAGTAACCTAATTCCTCAAAGGATAAGAGAGTTCTCCCCCCCTTCTTTCCTCGAAATGCAATAATTTTTGTACAAAACGGGTTTTCAGTGCCAAAAGGCGATAAATGTATAAAATTGTATCGAAACGTTTCTGTAACATTTGCTATTCCCCAATTTTTCTGTCCTGCAGTAATGAGAAACACATAAAATCGGGTAAATATTACGTTTGAACTAGTAAATAAAATACATTTATGAAATATTAAGCTAATGCATTTAACTATGATGATGATGCTTTTCAGTTAATTTTAATTTTGAGATCTTTTCTTAAAAAAATCCGCAAAAATAGAACAAAATACTTTTTCCCATCCCATTTCTTGCGATTCTATGAAGAATTAATAACAGTATACATCGTCATAAAATTAATAATTTTATTCATTAAATTTATACCACGTATAGTAGTACCATTTACATTGATCTATTAACATTTTTTCATAAAATCAATTAAGCATTAACTAGAATTTTCAGTCTGCTTGATACATTTGCTATAGTCCTTTAATCTACAAAGCAAAATTTCACAGATATTTCATATGATTTAGTTTCTAGATGCAAGATTAAATACCTCCAACTATGCTTCAGGCTAGTGTCTTATTGGGAAATATTCCATGAACATCTTGCGGACTTCATAAAGCAAGATCCATAGGTAAAACTAGCGTTAAAATAGTAAAAGCTCTAATTTTCATACATATTTCTGGATTTTTTAATGCTTATCGTGCTGCACATATCACATGATCTATAGAATCTAATCCAGCTTTACGATCTTAATGCAAATTTAACGATAAAATGCTCTCAAAGAAATCATATTTTGTGCTTGAAATTTATTGTACTGAAGCAATGGGAATCGTTTCAGTCTTCCAAATTCCCATTGTAAAGAGAGCGAGCTTCTGTGTTCGCTAGACTTTTACTTCTCCGACTTAACGAGAATCAGAAGGGGGGAGGGTTAGAGTGGGGAGAACTTCTTACTGTCGCCTTTTGAGAAAAGAGTAGTCTCTCTTCAGTGTGTGCGCGCTTGCAAAATTTGCGTGACCGAATATTTTGTCCGACCCCCTCTGTTCAATATGTAAACAGGACGACCGTCTTTCTGGAGCAGAAAAGGCAAAGGGAAGGAAAAAAAGTCCTGGGGCGCACGCAAACTAGCGTGACCGAGGGGCGTCGGTGGGGAATCCACCCCCGCCGTGGGAATTATCCATTCTAAGTGGCGTATGGAATGGGCTTTTGATTTCATTTGCTTTTGCTGAAGATGTCAGATGGAGTGCTGCGCTGCTCTGATTCAGCGTTCCTCCGCGTGAACCCGAAGCCTGTCTCTGTTGCCCGTTACTTTTATCTTTGTTCTCTTGTGGCTCTTTTCTGTCCGCTTGCTTCTGCGGGATGGTATGTTCATTGGATTGCATACAGAAAACAACGAAAGAAGACAGTTTTGCGGATGTGGGATTTAGGGGCAATAAAGTACCTATGGAATTTAAAATTTCCAGAATCTTATTATCTCTGTATAAAGACATTTTTATGCAGAAATCTTGCAAACAAAATTTTTATTAAGTACCAGGCAAAATATTCGTAATCTTCTGTCGTACGTTATATAAAACTGCAGTGGAATCTCCTAGTCAAAAACCTTAGGTTTCTGAAGGAATATTGATTTTGGGCATTTAAATCGGAAACTGCATATTTTGCGTTTCCGTTTATTGGATAAATTTATTGAATAATTTCCATTTTTTGGATTCAAATATGTTTGTGTAAAATTATCAACTACTGAATGGGCATTGATTTTAGGCATTTGGATATGAGAATTTATGTTTTAAATATAATTTAATAATTAATTCTTATTTTAATTTTCAAAATTCTGTTTTTCCTTTTCTGATTTTATATCGTTGTAATTAATTTATTTAACAATTACAATTTTTTTAACTATATAACCAAGTAATTCAGCTATTGTATATTTACCGTACGCCACTGAATAATTTAACAGTTATAATTTTTATAGCATTGTAACTGTTTAACGTAGGAAACAGGCGAAGATGTAAGTTCTTATGCCTACTTAAGCAAAGCATTATTAGTGTTATAATTTTTCTGTCGTCTGGAGCTTAAATTTGGATCAGAGGTAACAATGCGTTTACCAATATACAGGGTGTTTATAAAGTCCCGGACCCATTTTGATGTTCAATAACTCATAAAATAATGAAGATATAAACAAACGTATGGCATTTATTGATGGAATAACTTATATATTTTCCTTTTCAGGTTTGAATATCTTTACTTTTGTAAATATCGTCTGCGCGTGTGGTTAATTTCAGATAATTTCATTTTCCAGTCTAAATATCTGTACTTTTCTGTAATGTTCTCCGACGAAGCATCCTTTCATCTTTCTGGCATTGTTAATTGCCATAATGGGCGCATATGAGGATCTGAAAACCCCCATGAATACCGTGAAGCACAAAGGGATTCCCCAAAGGTTAATGTGTGGTGTGGACTAATGCACGTCCGAGTCATTGGGCCTTTCGTTTTTACAGAAAAGACGGTCTCATCAGTCGTATACTTAGACTGGTTGGAAAACTTCGTATTTCCACAACTAGAAGAGCTTCAGCCACATGTCTTTTTGTAACAAGATGGTGCACTACCTCGTTGGGGTACCATCGTTCGTAGTTCTTTGAATGACCATTTTAACAGGAAGATGGATTGGGCGAGGAGGTCTAATTCCTTGGCCACCCAGATAACCTGATATAACGCCGCTGGACTTTTTCCTTTGAGGATTTGTAAAGGAAACGTTTACAGGAGGAGAATGTCGAACATTGATGACCTAAAAGCCAGAATTACAACCGCAATAGCCTCTGTGGATGCCGACATACTTGCGGTACCTGGCGTGAAATTGAATATCGACTTGATATTCTCCGTACGACGAAGGGGGCACACGTGGAAGTTCATTGACAAGGGTCATGAAACTTTTTGAGTCTATCTAACCATTTATGTTATTAATTTTAATCTATCTTTATTATTTTAAGAGTTATTAAACATCAAAATGGGTCCGAGACTTTATAAACACCCTGTATTTTAATCTATGAGAATGTTTGTTTGAAAACAGCTACAAACAAACTTCGTCTTGTTTGTCACTTCAATCATTTGCTACAAAAAATACTGCTAATTCTTTGTCTAATTTAGCTTTGTTCATAAAAGTATAATTTGAGTGACAATTGAACATTACTTGGTGAAACCTTGTAGAATCTTAGGTTTGCCGAAGCATAAAACATAAAAAAAGTGCCCTGCCCTAGCCTGGATTCGAACACCGGACTTCCAGATTGCCAGCCGAACGTGCTTCTAATTATACTGCGAAGGCTGTGGGAAAAGAAAATACGCGACGAGTTCAAAATCAATTAAATGCTCCAGTTAAAAATTCAATACAATTATTAAAAACAAAACTATCAAATGCACATGCGTGTGCAGTATTATATGAAATTGTATAATTATGAAAAGAAGTGAAGTAGCAAAAAAATATCCCGAATGTTTCTATTATTATCAACATAAACACAACTATTAGATTTTTAAGATAATTTTATATCCATGAGTACGTAATGGTTAAGTATGAAAAACAGTAGCATTACGACAATAATAATACTAAAGTATTTGCAAATTTAGGGGCAAACCAAACTTTAGATTGGCCTGATTTTATTGAAAAAATCGTACTTATTTGGGTGGTGACAAATGTAATCCTTTTGCAGTTATTGATGCTAAAAACTTTTATCTGAATTTTTTTAAATATTTTAATAAAGTTACGCACCTTTAACTTAACACTGTACTTAAATATGTAAGCATATATATTGTTGGAATATGATACTAATTGACAAATGCACTTCTATCAACGGAAATGCGCTTCATTTAAAAAAATGGCAGCTCTCTTAGGAACTTTAGGAAGAAATACTCTTTACTAGGATTAATTTTAAAATTACGTAATTGCACACAAGTAGACGTGATGTATAAAAACAACACAAACTATTGTGTTCTAAAAAATTAAATGAAATCTGATGAATTCCAAACTGAAAAAAAAAAAACGGGAAAAACGGTTTCTCACGAGAACAATCTTCTTTTAATGAAATATTTTTCAATAGAGGAAACACACAGATAGAGAAATTCATGTATTTTCCACTTATGATAATTTTCTATTATTATCTGTTTTCTAATCATGAACTGTTTGAAACTTCAGAGAAGCAAACTAATCGGAGCATATTTGGTAAAGGGAGTGACAAAGTCCCTAAATAAGAGGAAAGAGAAATTGAGATTGTCTGCTCTTCTTTTTACCTTTGTAATTAACATTGTTTGTCCTATAACAGCCCCAATCTAGTTTTGCTCATAGAAATTCTATATCTTTGTTTCTTCAGGTATGTTTTTTGTATTAGTTTTAAAAGCAGTTTTTGTAAAAAATTATCCCTGAATCATTGAAGGAACTGCAGTAACGCCGATTCTTACCATAGAACTTAACGTCGATTTTTTATCACAGAACGTGATAAAAATAAGTAATCTAGTTTAAGATGGATAACATTTTAACTCTACTAAAAGAACTCAAATATGTAACAAACGGTATGCGAGATGAAATGAAGTTTGTGTAATTTTTATTTAATTACAGATGTGTAATACAGGTTGTATCATCTAAAAGAGGTCCATATCATCTAAAAGAGGTTCATATTTTATGTATTATTGCATGGTAATAAATGCTTCTTGTTTAAAGAGGGCGAAAAGCGAATTATAACTAAAACATTACCAAAATTTAGACATTTCCAAGTGTAATCTTTCATTGATACAAAGAATTTCTGCTCTACAAGAGTCAACCTCAGACCGGTCTGTCTGTAGCACTGTTAGGTCTACGGAGAAACATGGGTAACTGAATTCGATTACAAAAATTCTGGGTATATTTTGGATACTTGAATTTAATCAGCATATATTCTGTCTTTTACAAGGCCTTGGAATAAAAAAGTCCATCATGTTGATGGCAGAGGAACGTGACAGCCAGTGAATCACACCTCTGCGTTCAGCGCAGATACGAAGTAAACAGCGTCTAATGTTTCTTGTACCTCTAATTTCCATTAAAGTGAATCCCTATCTGATTTACGGATTCACTAATTCGTTCTTCTAGCTATGAAAATTCCTTTTTTACATGTAAGCATTAGGATGGATGTCAAAAGTTCTGAAAACGTCTGGCGACTTTTTAAAGTTTCTGTTTAACTGGCAATCGTTATACATAAATTTTTATTTTTTTTTTTTTTTTTTTGTTCAACAAAAATATCTTCCGTTTGAACTTTCAAGGACTTGTAAAGATCTTGTTTGCGTTCTGTGTTTTTCCTTTCAAACATTTCAGTAATAAATTTTGATCACACAGTTTCATATATACATGTTTAATTATAATCGTTATGTGTTTATGACCTCCGTTGGAGTATTCTTACATTCTACTGCAGCTTCTTGAAACCTGCACGAGCTGTCGGTGCTGGCAGCAATAATGTCTCTTCATCAGTTTTACATTTGAACAGCGATAGAACTGCATTGTTACAATTCTTGCACTTTGTGTATTTACCAAGTTACTGGAATCAGCAACCACCAGTTAAGACATTAGTTAATATACCGCAGCTTTTTTTTTTTTCGAAGCTTAAAGCTGACCTTTTTTTTTAAATTTACCAATAAATTCATATTTGATTACATCTAGTTTCTAAATTATTATTATCATAGCAAAACTTTGCTGAAATTAGAATTTCAAAAAGAAAAATTAATTAAATTATTTATAATAGATTTCCAGCCCTTTAAAAGGCCACTTTTAGGATTTAAATGCGATCTTTCCGTTTTCCCTGCTTTATGAAATCTTCAGTATCTTCTTTTCAAATTGACACAGACATGAAAACAGACTTATTGTTGTTCTGATCTCATTTGTCTGACAGAAGACTGCGCAGCAACAGCCAACGACATTCATCATGACAAGGAGTCATATGCGTTGGCGGGCTTTGCGCACCATATAAGTAGCAACTCGTCTTTAACTTTACTCTGCCCCCAATTTTGAGAAAGAGCACTCCGGGGAGTGGGTCGGGTCCAAGGGTCTCCCACCCTTCTTTCCCTACCACAACCTCTCGAGAGGACTTTCGGCTCACCGCATATTTAGAGTACCCCATGCCGCACAGACACTATACATTTACAGACATCCATGCCTTCTTCGGGATTCGAACCCGAGCCATTTGGTACAGCAGTCAGAGTCACTAACCACTATCCGATTGGGGGCTGAAGACAGACTTGTTTTGTAAAGTTAAAAATATGTTCTATTAAACAAAGCAACGAAATATTTTTTTTTCTAAAATTAGTCATTTCGACGAGTGATAATAATTTAGTATGTTTGATTGCGTTGGTAAATTGATATGATAATATATAATAGTAATAATATGTAAAAAATATGTTTTTAAAACGTGTCTCGTTTCTTGAAAAGTGTATTTAAAATTTATCTCATGTTCTTATTGTAGACTTTCGAAAGACTGAATTTCAATTTTGGAAGCGCCCCTGAATATATCATTGGTTCCTCTAGAATTATTCAAATATTCTTTCTCGATTTCTTTACGTCCAATTTTCTGCTCTAAATTATCGCCTCTCTTCCTCCGTGTCGAGGGATTTTATCACACCTTTTTAGTTTGTTGTCAGAGTCATGATATATCTGAATCCAGAGATGATTCGTTGTGAAAGGCGTCGTGTGAAGAAACGAAATAAGCTCGAATTATATCCCGCACGCATTATCGATGGATTCGCGAAAAAGAGAAATTGAATTTTATCCGAATCTATGTATTTTTTCCTCTTATTTTTAGCTATTCAGTGAAAATAAGTTTTATTATTTCTGCCTTTCGCATAAAATGTTTCTTCGAATGAAATTTCTTTTGCCGTATATCTGTGTATTAAACCTTATATTCTGGCTATTTAGTAAATTGCAGAATTCGGCTTTCTTGTTATGTTAATTTCAGTAAAACACCCAACAACACATTTGAAAGAACTGCATAGTTTATCTTCATCTGAACAAATACTTATTGAACTCTTCTGTGGAGTCACTTTTGCTCTCACAAGTTTCTCTTTTTTTTAGTGCAATCAACGTCAAAAGGAGGTTTGATTTTGCAGTTTATGAAAGATGACATATATCCTTTTCAATATATAGACTGTATACGTCTTTTGTACAGTTAATATGAGAATTTCTGTCACTTTTTGTTTAAACTTCATGGTGGATATCTATCCATCTATATAGAGGAACACACGCACAACATATATATATATATATATATATTCATTTATATCTAGTTTCTAGTATATATGGAAGGAGCATGTTTATATGTCGATGCTCTTTGGGCATGTTTGTGTATGACTTTCAAAAACTTGTTCTTATTTTAGTTTTGATTATTTTTAAGGTATTTCCTCCCTCTTTTCTGCTTGCCTTCGTGGTATAACGGTTAGCACACTCGGTGTGTATTCGAGAGGTTCAGGTTCGAGTGTCGGCGAGGACATTGCACATTTTTCCGGTTTCGTACTTAAAAGAAAAACCTAATGACTGTACCGTGGCACCCGAACTAAAAGGTGTTGGATGATGATTCTTCACTATCAAGATTTGGCGATTGAGTTCCCTAATCCCCAACCCCACTTTAGCCTTCGTGACAAACGTAAATGGTGGCATATTCGGCGTGGTGTAACGGTTAACACACTAGGCGCGTATTCGAGAGGTCCATGTTGGAATCTCGGCGAGGGCATTGCTCGTTTTTCACGCCTCCAGCATTGAAATAACTTAATGACTCTACAGCTCATTGGAAAGAAAAGCGAAGAAAGAAACAAAAGTTACAAAGTAATATAACAAATCAAATCATAATTTTTTTCCCTAACATTTATTTCTTTGCATATATTTGCCTTATTATCCATTTATGTTCTTGTAGTTTTGCTGTTTGTTATCTTTCGCTTGAATGTGAAGCTTTTACATCACATTTTGCTCAAGGCTTGCGTGTGATTTCATGCTTATTGGCTGACACTTTGTGACTGGTCAAAAAAGGGTTAATTTAAGTATTTATCTCAACTACTGCATATCAATATATTGAGCTTTTTATTTCACTTTAAAGAAACAATAAAATGTTTTGAGTGCAATTAGGTTAATTGGTTATGGTAAATCAACTGGAGGGCTATCTGCCTAAAATAGAGGTAATAACTTGGTGGAGGACTTTCTAGAGGAAACTGTCTCGTATTTACGTTACACGTGGGAAAAACTATGAAAACTTCCATGCAGCCAGCCCGTTCTTCGGATACGGAGCGAGCTACTAACATCTGGATTTGAATCTGGATCGAACTACTAGTGTTCAGCGATCTTTTCAGCTCGCCCGCTGGCGGGTGCTTTAAGTCGGTATTCAGATATGTTTTGAAATAATTATTAATTAAATTATTTGCAATGCATGTGCAGCCTAATGAATAAATGCCCTATCGAAAATCATGCATAAGTAGAGTTTATACGAAACTTTTTCAACTTCTAAGGAGTTTTTTCTGGACAGCGTCATTTCCAGATTAATCCTTTGATATGACTTTTACATAATGCTGATGGCGTAGCTAAGTCGGAAATCAGAATTTCCAGAACTGAAATATTTCTCCTTATAATCCAATATGGAAGCTAACTATGTACTTGCTCTCTGCACCTCGGCCTATATAGACCTCTGCTTGCTTCTTTTCTTCGTACCACAACGCTATTAAAAATGTATGAAATAGGCGTGATTAGAGTACCAAGTGAATAGTGCTAATTGAAATAAAAAAAGAATATTTACTCAGCCATGACTTTCAAATTGCCATACATTAGGGATCAAAATTCACATGTCCGCAATCAGTATCATTGCATGTCTGCATGTTCATCTCATTGAGGAAAAATGACGGTACCTAGAGCCTTTAAATTTTGAATAACGTAGTCCACCACCTGAGCATAAGCACCTGGAAGCCCGAATTTAGAAGTTTGAGTTTGCTTATTATTTATTGCATATTTTATACAAATTTAATAATATTTTAATTGACAAACTCGGCGATTTGAAAGCGAGAACAGGCAACACTGTTCGTAATAAAACATTTTTATCTCCAGACCGCCTGATTGTTGCCTTTTAGTGAAAAGTAAGATATTTGTCATTCCATTTTAATCAAGACACTCGGCTATTTGAAAGAAATGTGTTGTCACTGCCGAAAATGAAATACTTTTATTTTCTGTGCTCCAGCTTGTTCCCATTCAGTAAAGCCTAAGATCTTTCTTTAACTTTTAGATTTAATCCGAAAGGTTACTGAGTTCCAAATTAAGCGATTTAAAAGCAATAAGCGCAGTTCTCAAGAATACTTTTTTTAGTTTTTAATATAATTGACTTAAAAATGCCTTAAAATCATGAGATATGTAACCAGAACTATTGAATATTTTTATAAAATTACGCTAGCTAGACGCAATAAAATCATTATATACTTTTCTTATGATAACTTATTAAGGCGGCTGGCCGTGGGAGCGTCTAGTTTTTACAGAAATAATACAGCGAATATAAAAAAAATGTATGGCAATCTTTAACACTAACAGGAATTCTAAGGATATGCTGATTTTGAATAATTTGTGATTTTGCTGTTGAACTGTACGGGACGTTAAGTTGAGAAAAAGTGATGCTTAATAATAAAGCTAAAAAGACAAAAAAAAAAAAAAAAGTACGTTAGCAGGAAAGAGTCTTAAGAGAGGTCTGTTAATCTGCGATATTCAGCGAAACCGTAGAAAAACTTAACAAACCCTCTGCTGCGACGTTAAAATTTGAATCGTTTCAGACTTTGTACTTTTTTTTTCCCGCCTACCCCCTTCCTTTTTAGTCCAAAGGGGCAATCTGCCCAGAAGGACTATTAATTTCGTTTTGGCATTTTGCGTTGATTCACTTTTCAAATTGTTGCCGCCAAATATTATCGCCTTGTATTACATTTAAAGAAATTAAATAATGAAGAATCTGCATAAATGTATGTATGTTTCTCGCAATGTGATAAAACAGCGATAACCTAGAGCCATCCAGTTTTGAATATTGAACGTTATATAGGCATCTGGAAGCCCAAATTTGAAATCTGGAATTAGTTTTATTATTGATTTCATATTTTGTAAAACTTTAACGAATTTTTGATTGACAAACTCAACGATTTCAAAGCGAACAGTGGCAACGTTATATATATAAAAAAATTTTATCTCCAGCGCGCGAAACTGTATCGGAAATTCTAAAGATATACTCATTTAAAAATTATTTCGCAATATTGCTCTTGAACTGAATTTAATGGTTTAAGGGCGAAGAACATGATATTTAATAAATAAAGGTAACACATAAAATGTTAAAAAAAAGGCCCATCTGGACGTGATTTAAAATCTAAAAACCTTTCATATATTTTTTTTTAACCTTATTATTTTTAACGCTCATGCGGTATTTTTCAGCTAAACTCTTCAATTTATGAATCACCGTTAAGCATCTATTGCTAAACTTGTAACCTAATAATATATATTGTGTTTTCCATTGATAATTCAATATGTAATATGAAAGATATGTTAGAAAGGAAAGAAGGAAGAAAACGGGTTTTATTATCCATTTTTCTTATTCTGCGACATTTAACCATAAAATTCCTTCGCTGTCCGTTATCCAGCATCCTCCGGAGAATTGTACCTTCCTCCCGAGATTGTCCACCACAGAGTCCGAGGATTAACGCCTGGGTAATGGGCAACACTTCCATTTGGTTGACCGCAGGACAACAACTACCAGCCTCAGTAATCAGAAATTATCCCCTGTGTTCTCCATCTCTTCCTGGGTCACTCTGGATATTGGGTTACAGATATGGCCCCACGGAGTGCTCTTTTGAGGCCCCGTACCATCAGCACGTTCATTCCCCCGACGGTCGTAACCCCATCGAGGCGCGCTGGCCTTTCCAGCCCTCTGGTTTGTTGCCTTTGTGGTTTAACAATCCTACTCGGGCAAGGAAAAAAAAAGAGAGTCCCGTATACGACGAAATGGAAACCCGTTAACTATGTCGGGAAATGAAAGATTCTCCTTCGGACAAGTCTCTTGGGTATTGCCTAATCCCACAAGTCACAGAGGACAGGTACCCACTCGCCCATCCTTTTCCTGGATTACTAGTCGTAACGAATGATTCTTTTGTGATTTGCTTTTTGTGTAGAAAGTCCGTCCGTATAACTATGTGAGGAAAATCTGCGAAATTGTAGCTTGACTTTTACAAAATAGAGGGAAATGATTTTTTGCATCCCTCTTTTTTCCCCCAAAGAAAACGCATTAATTGCCAAGGAAAATAAATATTGTACATTTGTAGCGGTTAATGACTTCTGGCTAAACACAGTTTTTGCAGGTATAAAATAGCAAGATATCTACATTCGATTCATTAGTGCTCCAAGGAAATCCATTTCCTGGAAAGTAAAAGTAATAATTTTAATTATAAAAATGCACTACTGTTCGTTCTTAAAAAGAAAGAAAATAAAAAAAGGGGGGGACCATACAGTATATATAGAAATATATCTACAACTTTTATTTTTTTAAGGTATGCAAAGTAAGCAATACAGAACAAATGGTTAATATTTCAGTTTCATTCGTACATGAATTCCTACTGTACGCAACTGAGAGGTCGAAGCCTACTTTGCATATAACTCATACGCAAATTAGGCTTCATTCTTCTAGTGTGAAGACTGTATTCATATCTTGCATGTCATGGCAACAAAGAGCATTCTTGTGCTCCCTTTTGAATACGACCCACTGTAGTGAGTACGCGATACGTCAGTGGCACCGGTAACACTGACGTATTTGCAACGTCTTCCTGGGGTAATTTTTCACCTTAACAATGTCGCTTCTCATATTGCAGCAATAACGGCAGCATTCTTTAGAGTAAAAAATATTATACCTCTTTTTTTGGCTGCTTAGATCACTTACTATCGAAAATGTGTGGGATATTGTCAAACGAAAGGAGGAACACATTAGGGCAGTTCTCCAGCAAATCTGAAACTTCGGATGTGGGTTACTGTAGCTTGGCTGTTCCTAAATCCTTAAATTTTGTTTAATTCAGTGCAACAGCAGAAATGAACTACACAGGTTATTAAATATTATATCGCCGTATTTAATAGATATTGTTTCGAAATCGTAATATATTATTCTGGATTGCCTACTTTGCATATCCTTGCCAAACACTGTATAATAAAGTGCCGCCCAGCTGACTGTCGTACCGATGGGCCGTGGCTCGAACCTCGAAGAAGCATGTGTACAGTGTCTGTCCGGCAAGAGGGCGATCAAAATACACAGCGAGCTGGAAGTCTTCTCGAGAAGTTGATGGTAGGAGAAGAGGGTGAAGGACCTTCGTACAGCTTCTCGGGATGTTCTTCCTCAAAACTGGAGCGGAACTGTACAGGCACTGCGCAGAACTATAAATGTACGAGTTACGATGAAATGCTAATATCTCACCCACTTCTACCTGTACCTGTGTACTAGAGTTGCTGCTGTATTCTTTCTATGTAACCTGTATTTTACGAATAGAGAAGTAATTTACTATCAATAGTGCATTAACATAGTGCACTATTATAATAATTTTAATATGAACAGCAAATAAAAAAATAAATACATAAAAAAGCTAAAAAAAAAAAAAAAATCTGAAATGTTTCAGATTTTAAATTACTTCCAAAGGGACGTTTATTTAACATTTTGTGTGTTGCCTTTATTTGTTAAATACCATGTTCTTCGCACTTAAACCATAAAATTCAGTTCAACAGCAATATCGCAAAATAATTTTAAATGAGATACATTCCGCAAGAGAAGAAGAGGGGAAAAGTGGTCACGTGGTTTACGAATAACAATCTCCGCACGTCCGCAGTTTACTATGGAGTCTATAGCCGATGTACCGCTAAAATTAATTGATTTTTCTAATTTAGAAATATACAGCTATTGTGAAAAATTAAAAAGTACTCTTGGAAGTGATTTCTCTTTTCTTGATGTTAATAAAAAGGGTCTTCTCTTGTTCAAGGAAAAACACGTGAATGACATTTGTTTTAAAGTAATGCCAGATAGTAAGGTACTTGTAGTAAGCTATGTTAAGGCAGAAATGAAGAAAACAACTAATTATAAAACGTCTGTGGAAATTTCTGCAGAAAATGAGGTAAGATTCATCAATTTTCTTTTATGCACAATACTCAGCTTTGAATTTATTAGGAATATTAAGTGTATATCAATATTGAAAAATATTCCCGAGACCTTGAATAATGTTTTCCAAACTGTAAATATTTGTTAATAGTTCATGAATACTTGTTCTAAATTATTGAAGTAGTTGAATTCATGCAAGATCCGCTTATTTGCAAAAATATTAACACCAAGCCAATTTTCTCTTATTAATTACAGTGCCATAGAACATGCTATACCACTAAATTTTTATTAATTTCATCACGTTGTGTTTTAATAATGTGGCGCTTATAATCAAGTCTTAATCAATACGCATAA
>KK121273.1:668952-686484 GCA_000611955.2 Stegodyphus mimosarum | reverse complement strand
TGAACACTGGTAGTTCGAACCGGGTTTGAATCTCGGCGATTGAGCTAGCAGCATTTTTACTAATTTTTCCCACGGGTAACATAAATGAGAGCCAATTTCTCTTCGAAGTATTTCTATGAATGCATCCGCCCTCTGAGGCAAATAGCTGATATATGTTTTGATGTATGAAAATAATCTAATTCTCGTCCATTAGTTATTGTTATACGCTGTCTATAAATTGTAAATTGATGTGATTCTATAGCCTTTGTCAGCGATGTAGTTAGGGATCTGATATTGTAAACATCTCACCCTTTACAGACATTAGGTATTTTTTGAAAGCAGGAGAGATGAAAATTTGAGCAATGCCTTCACCGGGACTCGAACCACGGGCCTCTGGAATACGCGCCGAGTGTGCTGACCACTACACCACGAAGGCATGCCGAGAAGGAGGGAGAAATATCTTATAACCTAACTGAAAGTATAAATCAAACTGTGATTAAAATTAGCCTATGAGAGAGCTTGTATAATATACAAAACACTTAAATAATCTCATATAAAAAAAGTTATATACCTCATCATTTTTAATCTTTTCCATAGCTAGGTCGTTTAATTAATATTAATGATTAACAATTCAACAATGAACACTGGTAGTCCGATTCGAGTTTGAACCTCGACGATTTAGCCAAGTAAATGTCTTACTTAAAAATTAATAAAGGGATTAAAGGGATAAATCGTACGATGCTTGTATGGTGTGTACAATACACATATAACTTAATGATCTCGTATAAAAAAAGTAATTTTTAAGATTCTAAGATAGAATATCTTGAAAGCGCAGAGGTGAAATAAAAAATGTATTTTAGTTATGAACTAAGATGTTAAATTTTGCATTTATGATGAAGTTAATTATTTGCTAATTAAAAGGCAATCTGTTCCATTATAAAAAGTGATCGGTGGCACGTCATTTTCCCTCCTTGCCAAGGAAAAAAAAAATCTTCCTTGAAGATGGGGGAAAAGCTTTGCAAGAATCGAAATATTTTTTAATTATAATTTTTTTCGATATATTAATTATCTAACTACTAATATTTTTTTTTCCTTTTTAAATTTTAATCAGGCAATGGGACTTTCTTTTACTGGATGTCAACTTTATTTATGCTTTTTTAGGAAGCTATAGAAAGAAAATAAATGATCAGAATTTGAATTAAAATATGTGCGTAACTCTTTTATTTTAAACATTGATTTTTCTCGCAGATCGCCGAAAAAAAAAATCAAGCAAGGTATATTTGTATGCTGAGATAGATATATCAGTATATAATGCTGTTTATTTCTCTTTTTGTAAAATCTCTTTTATGCGGTGTTACATAGGCGTTAACAATAAAAACAATGCCGCACTCTCCCTAATGCATAATTCCCCATTTAAACGTGTGTAAACATTTTCGGTACCTTTGTTTAATTTGCACGTAATGGGAATTAAATAGCTCTTAAAATGGAATTCTAGAATAGGTGCAAATTGTCTTTGAATATTTCAGCATGCTATTGTTTCCTTTGTTCCTGTACAATAATCTTAACGTTACATCCGTGAAAAAAAGGTATCCAACCTCTCCAGATAAAATTACAAAGCTCTTGAACATTTTTCAAAATCTGTCGAATCATTCAAAAACTGAGATCTTAATGGGACAATACCGGCGCTCGTGACAAAAGACCCGAGTGCCAGAAGGGTGTTGTCCCCCTTCCCGAGATTAACGCCCCGTAATTAGTGGTGGCAGTGGGTAATTAAAGACTGCCTCATATTTAATTAAGCGACCCATAATGAGCGTGCCAGCTTTATCGGCACTGGCGCAATCCTTCTTCGTCTGATGCGTGCCTCTCAAAAAGGGTCGATATATTCAAAGTGTAGATGACTAGTAGAAAGGGAGGGTTTGAAGTTCGGTTGCCTGCTGTTGTCACTCGTCTCCAGCAGAGTCTCCACAGCGCGTGGCACAGTGCACACATTTATCAAAGTGATTATGCTTTTTTATCCTCCCCTCCTCCCCAAATGCGTGTTCGTTCCTGGAGATGGTGAAGTATCTCTTCTTTCACAAATTCATTCGATTAATGATTTGGATTCCTGAAACTGTAGTAATTTACTTTCTAAAATTTTCTGAAGATTTGAAACTGTCATATTTTGGTGATTTGGAAACAGTACTTCAGATAGTTTGTACAGACATTACGTTTATTTCGAAGCAGGAGAGATGAAAAATGAGCAATGCCCTTCCCGGGACTCAAACCACGACCTCTCAAATACGCGCCGAGCGTGCTATCACTACACTACGAAGGCATGCCAAGAAGGCGGGAGAAATACCTTATATACTGCCCCTTTTTTAAAGGGCGACTGGGGATTAGGGAACCCAGTCGCCAAATCCTGGTGGTGGAGAATCATCATAGTTTTAAGATGTTGTTTTTTAGTTCGGGCGCCAGTGTACAAACATTAGGATTTTTTTTCTTAAGCTGGAGACGTGAAAAATGAGCAATGCCCTCGTCGGGCCTCGAACCACGGACCTCTCGAATACGCGCCGAGCGTGCTGACCACTACACCACGAAGGCAGGAGAAATACCTTATAAGTTACAGAATTCCAAATAGTTCCTTGGTTATATCACACTAAGCTATCTGCTCTGCAGGCGTTCATGCATCAGAAAACTTTTCCAGATCCAGTGTAACCTCAGCTGTTTCGCACAAACTACTTATCTGTCTTAGTATCATAAATTAGAAGAGTAAGTAGAATAGTACCTACTTGGAAGCATATTTCTGTAGGTATGGCGTATTCCTAAAGAAAATTCCGCTTTATTCTTACCATATAAGTGGCTAATACCTTGGTTAGCAGCTGGAAAGTCTGTGGTTTGAATTCCGACGAGAACGCAGTTGATTTTGTCAAATTTCGCTCATCGGAAACTCATACTATCTATATATACCAAAAATTATAATAAATTATTTCATTATAATTTTATATTATTATTTTAAAACCAAAAATTGTAATTTATAATTGGCCCACCAGCGGCCGAGCGGTAAAGACGCTGAACACTGGTAGTTCGGTCCGAGGTTCGAATCCCGCGAACGGGCTGGTTGCATGGGCGTTTTCGTGGTTTTCTCCATGTGTAACGTGTATACGAGCCAGTTTCCCTTACAAAGTCCTCCACGAAGGCATCCCTACCTTTAGGCAGATAGCCCTTGTGTGCTTTGCCATAATTGAATAATCTAATCATCTGTAATTTATAATTTAATTAATATTATTTTTTTAAAATCAAAAATTATAATTAAGTAACTGTTACTGTCTAGAGTGAGTTCCGTAATGATCAATTTCAACAGTAATTTTAGCAGTTTTATTATATTTGCCCGTGTCTTTATGTAGCAAAGTTATGTCTTTTTTGAAAGAAGAGGAGAACAAGGATATCTAAAAGACAAGTTGTTCAAATTACGCAGTTAACATACAGGATTTCTTTTCCCCCTAATATATGTCAATTGAATCGGCTGTTTCTTCAAAATTTTAAGCATTTACAAGCAGCGCAGTGACTATATTTGTAATAAAAATATGCAGAATTATAAATAAATTAATTAATTAATAACAAATAAGACGTCTTTTCACAAATTGTAGCTTTTCTTGTAATTTCTTTATGTACAGATTGTGGAAAAATAGGAATGAATTAATTTTTTTAGTTTGAATTTTAAATTTGGATTTGAGTATTAAAATTTAAGCTTTAAAAACATTATATATATATATATTTTCCCAATCACAGACCCTCAGTCGACTTCGGCTTGGCCGCAAACTAAGGCCAGAAGTGATGGCACTCTATTATGGAGGCACCTAATAGGTAGGGCCCTTTGCCTTCTATGAAGCGACGAACAGTTACAGAAATGCCTTCTCTGGATTTGAACCCGGGCCGTTTGGTATCGCTGTCGGCTCCCCTAAACACTATACCGTCTGGGCGGCAAAATGTTTTATATTATTAAAAGGAAACGATAGAAGTTGAATTATATTTTTATTAATCAGTTTATAGTACAGTCTTTGAAATTTAAAATAAGGAAACAAAATGATTTATTCCATCATTTTCTCTTTTGCTGAACACAAGCTTTGCTCATTTTCTGTATGTGTCGAATTAACTAATCCTTTTCCCTCTTTTCCGCTATGAATTAACAAACCGTGTTTATCAACATACAATATCAAGTACAACAATGACAGCAAAAAGTGGTTAGTGAGTCTGATGCCGTACAGAAGGACCCGGATTCGAATCCAGGAGAAGGCATGGATGTAAATTGTGTGTCCCTTCATAGAAGGTAATGGTGGCCGCCTATTACGTACACTGCGAAAATAAAAAGCAGTTCTATATCTTCCGTTCTACTGGGCCGATTGACGAAATTGAACTTGCATTTTTCATGTCTCGAAAGCGCGACTTAGGATATCTATTAGATTTATGTATAGCATTGTTCTAATATGAATATTCTGACATGAAATCGGACTTTTCTGAAATGACACGCCAATTTGCTTCCATATTTCGATTCTACGACTCAAATTATGCCAAACTGACAAGCTCTGTAAAGCTCGCACGAGTAGTTTGTAAAAACTTAGCTCTCAAAATTTTAACTCCTCAATGTTAATAGAATTTGGTATACATTTATTAATGTCTTTTTTTTTTATTAAACTTATTTGATTCTTCCTTTCGTATTTCGAAATTGAGTTTCATTCCACATAAAATTCGCCAATTTTTTATAATTTATTTTTTAAATTTGTATTTCTAAATAATTTAAATAAATTTTTCGAAAAACATTTTGAATTATAACGTATAAAATTTTTGCCATCGTCTTAAAGTAGATGTATTTCTAAGCATACCTGCAAAAAATTAGAGTTTTTTTATTCAAAATTTTCTAAGAATGGCGTGTGAATTAACATTTTGGCGCGTTTGGAAATTTGGCGTATTTATTATAAGCGATAATAACGAAATTATGATTTACGCGCTCTGTTAAAATTATTTGAAAGTATAAACAATGACTTTTGTCTCGCTCGTGGACAATGAAAAAAAGGAAAGGGAAATAGGCTGCTATAAATTTAGAAGTTCGCTAAGTGAATTATTCTCGACGCAAAATGAAAAAATTGCAAGACAAATTTTTTAATTTCTTTATAAATTTCTCACCGAAAATTACAGAAGTTAATATCTCGGCATAATTTGAGTCATAAAATCAAAATATGGAAAAAAATTCGCGTGTCATTTCAGGAAAAGTCCGATTTTGTGTCAAAATTCATATGTTAGAATAATACTATATATAAATCTCATATATATCCTAAGTCTGGCTTTCGAGATATGAAAAACGCAATTTGAATTTCGTCAATCGACCCAGTAGAACGGGATAGAACTGGCCCTTTTTTTTTCCCCTGCAGTGTACCTCCATAATAAAATAATTACCGGTGCTGGCCTTAAAAGTGGCGAAAGCCTAAGAATGGCTAATGCCCGCCATTTAAAAAAAAAAAAAAATGTTAAACCCAAAAATTACCTTATTTGATGAATTATTCACTTTCCTTTCAAGTTTGCTCTTCACACTGAACTTATGCAAGGAAACTCAAAAACGCCATCTTCATAAAGTAATTCATTTTCAATACAGAAGTTCATTTGGCAACAAAATGCAATAAAATGATTTCTCGTAATAACTCATAATTGTGCGAGCATACTCTACTTTAATGGTGCAGTTGCAGTTACAGTGCTTAATGGTGATCCACAATTACGAATGTCGGAACATCCTTTAAAATCTCGATATTGAGATATCTCTCGATTTCAAATCATCTTTGTAAAGAAAAGATGTTTCATGTAATAAAGCCTGATTCGGTCGAGTTGCTATCATCTTATAATGCATTTATTGAATCATATTATCCCTCGTAAACTAATATCCCATCGAAGGAAAAGGGGATTAGTTCACTATGCATTTCCTTTCCATTAAAAGTCGCGGAAATAGATGAGCCGATCACTACAGGAAAGAACCCATTATTTCCCAAAAGCCAGTCAGTAGATTGGTTGTGTCATCAGCGGCGGGGAAACCCCCTAATCCGGTTAAGTGTCGCCAACTGAGGTGACGAACAGTGACGTCCCTGTCCTATCTGGCCCGATCATCGGCTCCCGGACTTTTGCCTTTGCTCGATTAAGATTGACATTTTGGCTACTTAGCTTGGCTAGGGTTCAGAGTTGGGATCGGGAACGATTTCTCCTGCTGATATCCATTTCACCCTTTCGAAAGGGATGGATTCCCCTGGCGTGTGATATGTTGAGAGATCTATCCCTGTATCAGTCAGATCTGATGATGAGGTAGGAATCTTGATTTGGGGATGTTGCAACTAGTGCTTTGTGTAAAGCCAAGTTACTTGTGACGTTTGTATCCTTACCTTTCTTCGCTGCACGAGAATGGAATAATTGTTGTATAAACTGTAATTTAAAATCAGACGTCGAAAATGATAATAATCGAGCAATTTGGCTTAGAATTTTTATGAAATGCCGAATCTGATGAGATTGTTTCGTTACTAGAAATAAAAGAAGATGCACAGCTCTTAATAGTTCTTTCAACATTGTGCAAATTTAATATTTGCAGAAATTTTTCATCAGAGGAAGGAATAAGCTAAATGTTTTGATAAATTTACTAAGACCTATTTTCTTCAACCGAAATAAATGACTTAGTTAGCAAGGTCACTTTTTCATCCACACAAAAGAATTTCATATTCTTAATTAGTCGAAAGAAGCGTTAGCTCAGAAAGGCTATTTTGCGTCGATTCACTGTAAATGTCCGTATCACTTTTCATACTGTTGCCACCAAATATTATCACCCTGTGTCATAGTTAAAGAAATTAAATAATGAAGAATCTGCATAAACGTATGTATGTTTCCCGCATTGTGATAAAACAACGGTACCTAGGGCCATTAAATTTTGAATAACGTAATCCTGTTCCGAATATGGGCATCTGGAAGCTCGAATTTGGAATTTGTTTTATTCTCGATTTCTTATTTTGAAACACTTTAACGAATTTTTTATTAAGAAACTCAACGATTTCAAAGCAAGTAATGGCAACACTCTACGGGGAAAGAAAAACAAATCTCCAGCGCGCGAAACTGTGTATCAGAAAATCTAAATATATGCTCATTTTAAAATTATTTTGCGATATTGTTCTTGAATTGAATTTTATGGTTTAACTGTGGAGAACGTGATATTTAATAAATAAAGGTAACACACAAAAGTCAAAAAAACGCCCCTTTGGGGGTAATGTAAAATCTGAAAGCTTTAAGATTTTTATATTTTTTTATTTATTTTAACTTTTTAAGTTTCCATTCACTATTTTTCTTACTTTTTTTTTAAAGAAAAATACTAAAATAACTGCCCTTTTTATAAAGGGGTTCCTAAGGATTTTTTTAGTGCTATATTTACTGGGAGATTTTCTATCTGTATTTAAGAATTTCCAATCGTTGTTGTTTTTAAAGATTAATCTGGGAAATGAATAACATTTAATAAATGCCAGTAACCTTCACGGTCTTAAGATATTTGAAAAAAAAAAAATCGCAGTGCATTCGAAGAAAACTTTGCTTTCCGATCTGTCATTAAGAGCTATTAAATTTTCATTCCATTCAGGAATGTTAAAGTTACTCTCATTATTTTGCTATATTAATGGTTCTTTTCTTAAGTAGTTTTGAAGTTAAGTTTTGAATTTAAAAGAAACCCATCTACGAAGGAAAGCATTCATTGATAACAACGCGTATGTTGACATGCAAACGAACAAAACCAAGAGTAAATAAGTGATGAATATTTTTCTAGTTGTTATGCCGTATATCGATTTTACTTCGATTTAAGTCTTGATATTGGTTGTGATTCTTATTATTGCTCGTATTCACGCCCTTCCCCATTATTTGATATGCCTTTTGCAGGTAGATATCATATCATATCATCGATTCAAAAGATGTCCGCTATTTTATGTGTTCATTAAAAACAAATTAAATATGATAATTTTCGATTTATTTACGTTCAGATGTAGGCACATAATTTTTTAGGGCTAGGTTTTCTAAAATTCACCAAAATCAGTTGTATTTTTTTGTTAATAGAGTGTTTGAAAATTTCATTTTTTTCCCCTATTGACCGAAATTCAGACGCAATTTATTTATTTATTTATTACCCGCCTCTTGGATTTTAACTCCAGTTTTTGAAAATTTTTAAAATATTCGCGTAATTATTCCCTCTTCAGTGTGTTCAGAGAACAAGATCCCCTATATTTTAAAACAGATTCGTCCACGTCACGGAATGTTTTCGTCTTACTAAAGAAGGCAAACCGTCGGAAACTATCTGCGAAGATCACGCAGAATTCCTTCCTTGCTGAACTTTATGCCAGCGAAGCAAACACGAACTGGTATTCAGTCTATGATTTCGTTGAGTCAACTGCACATTCATCTGCTTTAATTATATATGGATGATTTGAAGCCCACGGAGCAGCAGAAACAACTGTTAAGAATGGGTGAGACTCAGGTTACAGAGAAATAGAAATCAAGCCATGTAATGTTAGTATTACCATAATACTAAGAACTAAGGAAGAGAAACTAAGAACTGAGGAAGGATATCATGCAACGTATTCCGATTTTGTTGACTTGGACAACTGATGATAGTCTGCAGATAGAGATCTGCTTCATTAGAGATAAGTTTATCTGGTTGGTAATGCAGTAGGTACATAAGATAAGAAATGTGAAAAAGGGTATATGCTACAGAATACTACAGGACAGTGCAGAATACTGTAATGCAACAAGTAATGCTCATAAATGATAAGCATATATTACTTAGCTTCTGTAAGCAGCATTTTGCAAGAAATATTATGGCATATTATAAACATGTATCATTCGAACATTTTTTTTTTTTAAATGAGAAGAACGTTGTATTGAAAAACATATAGCAAAATTATAAAAACAGGTAGAAGAACATGAATTGCGAAGATTTTATAGTGAAATATGCGTGCCAAAATGGCGCATTGAGGTGATACACAGCACTGTTGAGCAGCAGGTTAAAACGCACTGCCGGCGTAAATCGTAATTCCCTGTGCTAAACGGCTAAAATGGAGCAGCTAACTCAAAGGAGGTAGAGAGAAAGATTCTCGAGTACCTCCTATGAGCAGATCCCCTGTTTCTGTCTACAGCCCACAGGAAAAATGTATATCGGCGAGCTCCATAGTGATGCATACCGGTCAAAGCAATTTACGTCAGCAATACATTTTTACCTACCACTCAGCAGCGCCATTCAAAGCACTACGTCTACACACACATTCCATTACAAGCCCATTAGCGGCCGCGCGGAAAAATTGCTGAGCATCGGTAGTTCAGTCCGGGGCTCGAATCCCGAAGACCGCGCTGACTGAAAGGGTGTTTACTTGGCTTTCCTCGTGTTGCACGTAGATACGAGCCGGTTTACCATAGAAAGTCTTCCCCGAAGGCATCCCCTTAGGCAAATAGCCCTTCTGTGCTTTGTCATAATCAAATAAACTAAACGACCATTCCGTTACAAAATCTGCTTATTTCAGTCCTCTGTACTAACATTTCCTTTTTCACAAGATACTTTTGAACCACTCTGTGTAATAGACGTATAAGTTTCGGAATTTAAAAAAAAGAAGAATTGTAATAACCTTTTCTAAGAAATAAAATTTATTTTATATTTTAATGTAAAATACTTCACAAAAATAAAATCTGTATCATTTATCACGCTAGGAACTCGCAAATATTAAATAATGAGCATGACTAGCTTCCTAACTAAATTTTAGAGCAATTTTTTTTCATTTATTAATCCCAACTATGCACTGACTCTCGTCCTTTTCTTTAGTACCGAAACTATTATTGCCTTTTGAAAGGAATAGAATTATTTCTAATCAAGAGAATTTTCTCCTCCTCAAAACAAACTTCCCATCTTCTCTCAAACACTTCCCATCGAAGGCGTTGCTTCCGTCCTCTTCCCAAAAAAGGGGGAGAAAGAAAGAAAGAAAAAAAAACTTAAAAAGACAGTTGTATAAAAATTACAATAAAAAATATATAGGAGAAACTCTCCATCCAGGCTGAAGATTTATGTTCAATAGTGTACTAAAAAGTCGGCAAGAACAAGAAGATACAGCGAAGAGAACGTAGCATTTCGCAAGTAAAACAACAGATTGGTACGGGAGGGGCAGAAAGGCGGAATCATCAAAGGGACCGCTCTCTCCGACGACACACGGAGATTATCGGGCTGTGTAAGGGATGTCATAATTTGTTGTCGATCGCTTGACTCCAGGCATCTGCTGCCTGGAGATAAAGTGCCGCTACGGGCAGAACGATGCTCACTTCTCGACTAGCTTCAACCCCTCTTATCGCGTCCATTCACGGGGGGAGGGGGACAACAGAGAAAGTGAAAAAAAAATGGTTTTGTATATGCAATAAAAAAATGTAGGTCTTCCTCCGCCACCTCTGCGACACTGATACGAAGCCAGATAAGTTTGTGAGCGATATATTCTCCGACCCCTCCCAGATCGCGGCTCGTCAGTCGCGGTCTCATCCACTCGCCCACCCTGCGGAACAGGGACAAATCGCAAAGTGAGCGACAGTGACTTTCAGCTCTAATTTAAGTGAACGGCAGTGCCTTTTATCTCAAAATTTCTTCGACAGTGAATTTTACTGAGTCAAAACTGAAAACTTGATTTTTTTTTTATTGTCGTACTTTGTTGTAATTATACTTTTTTATAGTATTTATTCAGCGGTCATTAGCTAATGGCTTTGAAGTCATCAGAGCTGTTTATTATGTGCATAGATTCAAATCGATAAAACTCATCTTTAAAATGAAGTTTTCAAAAATCACCTGAAAAGCTTGATTTCGTATTTTAGATAATAGTCACCAGCATACAAGTCATTAGAAGTAGCCATAAAGAGCTGCCAGAACTATTTACCAGATCTGCTACGAGTCTAATGGCCCCGTGACATATTCTTACAACTTCCTAATTTTCAATTTACTTATCTTTAATTTTGAGATATCTGGGCCAACTCAACGTCCCGGTATTCTTAGGTTCAGCGGCACCGCCGTCCTATAGCTATTACTCTTCTAATTACCGGATTGAAATTCGAAACATCACCGCTGAATGTAAGAGTTCGTTCTCCTTTAGAAGGGTTAGTCACAGGTTATATTAAAATCATGAAAGTATTAGCATCTAGAGAAAGGAACTATGCTTCGATTAAATATGGAACTTCCTACTGTTCGTTATGAAAAACTGGGCTGTAATATTTGGTGGCAACAATTTGAAAAGTGAACCAACATTTATAGTCAACGCGAAAACGAAATTAATAGTCCTTCAGGGCAAGTTGCCCCTTTGGACTAAAAATTCCGAAAGCTTTCAGATTTTATATTACGCCGAAAGGGGAGTTTTTTTAACGTTTTGTGCGTTACCTTTATTTATTAAATATCATGTTCTTCGCACTTAAACCACATGAAAATCGATTCAACAGCAATATCACGAAATATTTAAAAACAGCATATCTTTAGAATTTCCGATACACAGTCTATCGCGCTGGACATAAAAATGTTTTTTTTTCCCGCACAGTGTTGCCATTGCTCGCTTTAAGATAGTTGTCTTTGTTAATCAAAAATTTGTTAAAGTTTTACAGAATATGATAATGAAAAAAATTTAAACTTCGGGCTTCCAGGTGCCCATCTTCGGGTGGAAGATTACGTTAATTCGAAATGTGATGGCTATTGGTACCGTTGTTTTATCACAGTGCGAGAACAATACGTACATTTATGCAGATTCTTCATTATTTAATTTCTTTAAATACAATGCAGGGGTCTGATATCTGGTGGTAACAATTTAAAAAGTGATTCGTCGTTTATAGTGGATCAACGCAAAATGCCAAAATGAAATTAATAACCCTTCTGGGCTAACGGTCTTTGGGGTAAAAATGTAGATTTTAAAAACAGAAGAATTCTGATCTTAATAAGTACACAGAATAAATATTGCGATGATTTGAATGTTATGGCTTGGAATCACTAGGTTTGCTAGCAAAGAAACATAACCAAACCTTCCGGGTTGCTTCGCAGAGAACAGAATAAAATAATTAGTACTAGTTGCTGTAACATTAATTATGGTTGTTAGTGCTGATTAAAATTCAATAATTAATTAAAATTCTACTGGTTGCAAAATTGTCTTTATGTGATCAACAGAAGATGGATCTTAAATTACAAAACGCGAATGCTAACTCAGGCTACTAGGAGATCAGCTGGAATCGGTGACGCTGATTCCAAAATATGACTAGGAATTGCTTAGAGTTTGTCGTAAGGAAATGCATTCAAGTTACGAGTATTGTTATGAAGAGAAAGACATTAGTAGCAGTCGCTGCAGTAACTAATTCTATTGTAAAAATTTAGTGACTACTGTTATTCCTCAATTAATAATTTCAATGTTTGTGTATTTGTTCTTTGTTTCATTCACGGAATGAAAATCGTGAGATCACCTGAGATCATATTTGAATTTATAATACGATCACAAATTTTGTATTGACTAGCGCTGGTCATAAGAAGACATGTTGAGTCCTACAGAGTTAATAGTAAGAATAAACACGCGCCACCAGTGAATGCATTACAAGCATCAGATTTCTGAGTATGACGTAGAATTTTCAGAACGTCTTACAAGTAAATGCGTTCACGGCTGCTGATTGTGTATTTTCTGTCAATGTGCATTCACGTAGTTACTGTATAAGTAACACCAGGCTGTCTTTTGGTATTTAGAAATGTGTCTCAAAACAAGTACACTCCCTTTCGGATTTGTGGATTTGTTTGTTTAACAATTAGTTACATTGCTGTCATTTATTGAATGTACTGGGAATCGGAAGACGAGTAAGGTTACGTTATTTATATCCGCTGTGCGATAAAACTGAGAGATGAAATTTTCACAGCATCCAGGTCTGTTTAACAATTAGGCTTGCGTGAGAAAGCCCCTTTAAGTGGTGCTTTATTGATGTAGCGCTATTTTCTCGTATTTTTCCCCATCATCCCCTGCAGATTTAATCACTCCCTAGAGCCGGATGGTTTTTGACACTTCAGTTTTTTACACACTTCCCCCTTTGCGATAAAAACTCTTCGCCGCTCCTGGGTGAGGAGGTCACCCCAGGGTGGACCGAAGGCGCTGTTGCGTTGCGGTTATCCTGGTGTTCCAGACGTGCTGGTGGGAAATCTCCAAGGAGAGGAATTCCCTTCCGATTTAATGAAATAAATAAATAAAAAAAAAGGGAACTGGAAAGTTTTTTACGGCGATTTGTTATAAAGCCTGTATCGGATCTAAATTGTTTTACTGGATTTCTCGGTTCATATCACCTGCGCAGTTGCTTTCCTGGACTGCAGCTCAAACGAAATGCCAATTATGGCGTTCCAGATTGCTCATAAATTTTAACTTTAACATCGAATTATTTTAAATGCTATGCAAATTATATTTAACGGTGCTTATATTTCGCTGCGATTTATACCAGTTGTCCTAAAACTAATGGGATATTATTACTGTAAAAGTTAATATAAACAGCATAGATTTAATAAGTTTTTTTTTAGTATTTTGGAATTCTTAACTATTTAATATGTAAAATATTCTAATCTAACACTATAGACTTCCATCTTATATACTACTTGGCAATCAAAACCGGATTATTGATGGCATAGTTTCTGGTTGTTTGCAAGATGAGTAAAAATTCCTGCTTTTGTGAATGCATCTGGATCTCTGTATATATAAAATTCAAGCACCAAAAAATTAGACGCACCTAATTGATAGTTACATATGAAACCAACAAAATGACCAGTGACCATATCAGGACTACTGTTTCTTCTAATTGATTTTACAAACATAACTGGAATTCTGAGTAGGAACAGGGAGCTTACTAAAAGCTATGTTCGTGCGTGTGTAGAAGATCAAAAAAGATAAGAAGGGTTAAAATTATTCTTTATTTGTTTATCGATTTTACAGACGTTCCTGCACTTTGGGATACAAAGACCAACCCCTTGTAGTCTGAACGTAAAAGAATATAAGACTAGTAACTAATTTAAATAAGAGCTAACTTTTAATATTTTGCACAGATGACTAGATTAAGACTGGCCTTTTAAATTATTACGTCTGTAGTACGCAAACTGCGGAAAACTACAATACGTCTTTAACTTTCAAGAAAATTTAAACCTCTGGCCTTAAAAACGGACAGTAACTGATGGCAAGCTCACGTGAAGCCTCGTAGCAAGAGGGCTCTCTCCTACGGACAGTAACTGATGGCAAGCTCACGTGAAGCCTCGTAGCAAGAGGGCTCTCTCTCTCCTTCTTACTCTTGGCAAAAAGCCACAACTTAAATACTTACGCGTTAGCAAGTACAATTTGCATAAATATAATCACGCGTTAATTCTGGCCGGAAGTGGAAAATAAGAGATGATAGTAAAGTTTTAAAATAAAATAAAGGTTAGTCAGCCTAAGATCCTTACAACCAAACGACAGAACGAAAATTGGATTGCGATTTGATGGAGTTTCCTTCCGTTTGGTGCTTTATTCTTTGTTAGTCGCTGACGGTTTTCTTGTAACAGCAATGGGCGCCTCCTTGCTGATGTTTATCTGGAATTTAAAGGTTTTTCCTTGAATAGGAAAATCCAAGGATGATAGCTATCCTGGAGTAGAGTGCCCAACAAATTGCCTATAATCAAGTGGTAATTTTCTTTTCACTTTCCGAGACAACTAAACTGAAACCCGTAAACAGTTAAGAGATGCATGCTTTCCGGTGGATTATGCATATATCATTGTTACATCACATATGCATAATCCAACTGAAAGCAGTTGCCTAATGGATAAAAGTTGAAAACATTCAATGCACTGTTGGCTCTTAATTTTTTGACGTGAATTTTGATGAGCTCGAGAAGCAAATGGAATACGAATGAAAGTTGCGTTTTTTTATGTATCTTTCGGTGTTCTGCAATTGCTATTTTAACCAATTTTAGGACTTAATTATTAAAGAAATGAAAAGTTACGAGTTTCACATCACAGGGATACCAGTTTGACATCATTTTTAAGTATTAAATTATAATCAGATAATCAGACTGCAGTTTGTGTTAGCGAGTAGTTTCTGATCTATTGTTGCTGCCAGTTCCATTACAATACCTTAACCTGCATGCAAAATACCTTGCTTAGCATTGGTTCTGCATTCTTCCTTAACGATTTTTCTTTCTTCTTTACAGGCCATCCGTTGCACAGCTCCTAACTGCTCCTGTGATTGCTTTTCTCCGTGCAAAGCTCAAATCCGCATGTGTGATGGTTGCGGACATGGCTGGGTTAGTCATGGTAAGATATTTAAATTTAACTTGACGTAATGAAAAGGCGTCATTATTTTGCTATAAACAGTAAGCAAAAGAGGTTAATCGCGTTAAAAATATGCGATGTAAGACTTCGTAACATGTAAAGCTTTTTGTGATCAAAATAATTTCTTATAAAGGTATAAATTTAGCACTTTTTATTCAGCATGAAGGAAGAATTCGCATTTGTTTATGTCAGAGGTCATAGGTGGAAACAACCAACTGCACATTGAAGTACCAGTAAATCTGGAGTTCCGTTTTATTCTGAGACGGTATTATATATGATAAATCGTTCCTAAATAGAATTATTTAGAAAATTTTCCTCGGTGTGTTGTTAATAAATTGTCAAAATGAGAACCAGTTTACTCAGAAATGAATGCTAAAATCTTAATTTTTTTTTAAGCTTCATGCCATGAGAATATTCAGAAAACCAATGGAAAATTATCGACTTCTGTTAAAGATGAAATTCGCCAAACTTTTTTTGAATTTTTATTTTTGTTAACTTGCTGGATGTACTTAGGCATAATACAAAAGCGGTCACGTTGGAGCGTAATTACCTAATTTCACATAAGACAGAAAATTCAGATTATGCAGCAGGCGAAAGTTTAAGAATGGCCTGGACGTCAGAAGTTTTCAATTTTAAGCCAAACTGGCTAACCAGAAACTAGTCATAGTAAAAAATATGGCGTCATTATTAAATTACCGACTTAAGTTGGGAATCAAAACGCTTGAGGCATTTATGACATAAGTAGTTGGAATTATTTTATTTAAAAAAGATTAAATTTAACTGTGTGCTCTTTTTTTTTTATCAGATGTCTCCTTCGTATTTTTTTGTAATTATCAATTTTTATTTTGCATCTGAATCGATTAAATAGTCACAGTTCAATCAATGATAACAACCTCTGATAGGAGATGGATCTGTGATCATATCAATCGTATCAGCCGAATTATGGCGTCTGAATTTACAACTGGAAGCTATTCATTAAATGTTGTGTACGACAAATGCTAAAGACAGCGCCTTTAGTTCTGAGCAGACTCGGCTATCTTTTAATCTCTTTTCGAATTTTGATGACAAGAATAACCAGACACTCACTGGTCGTAAAAACCGACGAAAAAAAATGGAGAAGACATTTATTATGGTTTTCCTTTTCGAAAGCGGATGCCGAATGCACAAAATTTATGATTGCCGCGTCTTGTTTTGCAAAATGTCTGCCTCTGTGCATCTGGGGAAAACAGAATTCATTGCAGCCCCATTATGTTACCGCTCGCACAGGAAATCTCTTGTTCAGAAAGAAGCGGGTTTACATAATTTTAAGAGAAGCTCTGTTCTTGCAACATAGCCGTCTTCCTCGTTTGCAGAAAGTGACAAAGAGCTTTCATTACTTGTAAATTCTCCATATGTTTCTTTGTTATTATCGTAAGCGTAATTGACTCCTATCTTCGTTATCTTATTTACGTTTAGCCGAAACCGATGAAAGCAATTACGGGTAAAAATGTCCGCTACTTTAGAGCAATACTGCAGTGCTAACGAATGATATAAATTGATGTAAGGCCGTTCAGTATATTTGATTTTGAATTTTTTTAATTAAAACTTACGAGTGAAATTACCCATGAACAGTGAGGAAGTTACCAGGTGTTTATTAATGGTAATTTTCTCTAGTAGTTTAAGATTTTGTTTTTTTAAATCTATCTGAATGCGAATGCTAAATGGTTCTTAAATCTCTCGAATCTTTCATTTAAGAATAAGAATGCGTAGAAAGAGGAGTGATTTAGTTTAATCAAAATTTTAAGTCTGCATATAATTGAAACAAGTTTAAGAATAGTTTTTAAAAATTGAGTGGTATTTTTTAAAGAGAGACATAATTAATTAATAAAATCCATATCTGAAACTCTTGGGATACTTTGGGCTAAATGTTCTCATTATAATTTGACAAAATGCAATTTGTAATCTACAGTTCATATTTTTTGTTTCTCCAGAGTCTTTTTAAATTAAGGGCAGGAGAAGCAAAGGTGAGCGCTAAATATGGAATACTAAGTATATGGAAGTGCTCTTTGGGAAATTAAATGCCGCAATAGTTGTTAGCGTCTTATCATTGAGCTTGGGTTCGGAAGGCTTGGATGCTTGTAAATGCGTAGTGTGTTTTCGGCGTGGAGGCACTTTAAATACACTGAGTATCTTAAGTTCTCTCTAGTGGTTTGTTGGT
>KK121273.1:648918-668934 GCA_000611955.2 Stegodyphus mimosarum | reverse complement strand
AAGAGGAGTGGGAAACCCTTGGACCCATCCCCGTGAGGGAGATTCTCATTCAAAATTGGGACGGAGCTAGGCAAAATCGTACTGTCACCTGTAGACCCACGCCACTGTCAAATGCAATCCAGCGCTTCTCACCACGATAAAATTTGGGGGACAAATTCTGATGTTATTGTCAGACAAGTGAGAAGTCGTAATGCAACAGCTAATTATGAGTGTGATGGCGATCTAGGCCGCCAATGGGTGGTAGTCATGCAGGTTCTCTGAAATTGAGTGACATTCTTTTTCTAACAGATGCTTCGGTTGGATGCCAATAAAACTAATCTTCCCGAAGTTTCGAATTAAAACGTATGACCCCTTTTAGGATAGGATTCGAATGAAAAAAAAATATCAGAGTTAGTAGTTTTCGATTTTTGAATCTTTTTCAGGATTCATGGAATTCGAGGATTCGAATGTTCTATTTCTAAGTGCGTCATTAAGCCAAGTCTTTACAACAACAAGGCATTGACGTTGCGTCTCTAACAAAAATACGGTAATAAAAAATATGTTGAATTCATAAAGATTTGATATGAATTGCAATAAATCCCTCTAATCAATATGAAGTATGGAAATGAAAGAAATTAATTATCAAAATCAATTTTTATTTTCAGCATTTAGGTAATTTTAGAAACTAATTCGTGACTGCAGGCTACGAAAATTTTTCTATTCAGGTAGTAATGATAATAAAAGGAGGAAAATTAAATATTTTACATGCTGTTTTTCTCTAATTCTATTGGTTAAAAATTTTGTTGAGTGTTTTTATTTATTTAAGGAAAATTAACTATTACATATTTAAATTTAGTGGTGGACCGTATCCTAAAATTATTCGAACTCTAACATTTTTTAATCTTTCGAATTTCGGGGAAAAAGTATATAAACGCTTAATAGATGTGAATTGCTTTATTATTTTCAAAAAGGTAACAGTGGGGCTCCCCCCCCCCGCACGAGGTGGTACTGATGAAATCCAGTGATATTTCAAGTCGCATTTTAATTTTTATTGGATGGCAATGAAACTCATGTCTCCAAAATTTTGAGATCATGAGATTCGAGAAATCATCCAGATGTCCCATTTCTGCTTAAATTCATCCAGCTTTCCTCACTATTCCAAAAAAAAAAAAGCTATATTTTTTTTGTGGTTTGACTACTACACATTGAGAATATGATTTTAACATAATGAGAAAATTATTACAGAAATATTCTTTCAAAAAGTTGTTTATCTTTTTGTCTTAGGCAGTGTTAGATCCCAGAAAACATTAAATTTCTAAAATAAAATCAAGTGTTTAAATGTAATCATACTGATTTCTTTGAGAAATCTCTGTATTCAAGTCATTAAGAAACTTTAATACATTTTCAGTGCGTTAAATAAATCTGGAACTCAATGGGACAGATCTTAATATACAGGCTCGATTTTCTTTCGCGAGTGCAAATAACATTTTCATGTTATATATTAGAACCAAAGCCTTTACGCCTGTTATAAGATTGATATGAATAATAATTAACTGTGATATACTGTCATTGTACACCTGCTCCTCTAGTTGAACCAAACCAAATTAACTCTTTTCTTCATTCCCTGATACGCACAATTTCTATACTGAACGCCATTTTTCGGGTACGTTGACGTGTATCTAGCTGTGTGCTGTGTAACATTAGCCATTTATCAAAGAGACTGATATTAGCAGTCACTTCAATTCTTTCGTGTGACCAGTAGAATGTTCATCTAAAACGGAAGTCTTTCGCATGGAAAACTCAATGTTGCGTGATAGTATCATATCTTAATAAATTGTTTCTGTAAGAAGTTCCTATGCGGTTTCATCTACTATATGATAGATTTATGCGTCATGCAAGTGGCTTATTTACATAGTTTCTTCCCTCTGAATTTAACTCGAAAGTATTTCAGTCATGCACGTGGAACGCAGCGTTAATAACCAGATGGTAGTTTATAATAAAATAATATTTGAGATTAAACACGAACATTTAAAATAATCGTGGTTTCTAGCTTATTGTCCTTTTTTTTTCTCCCCGAGGAATTGAGTAATTACTGTCATTTTCAATGTAAAAGCAAATTAAATACCAGAAGGTCCCTATATTAATTAATAATGTAATATTACGAGGTATTGAATGCATTCTTTCCATGATTCTTTGTAGTGAAAGTGTCAGCACATCTGACGAGTAAATGGGAGGTTGCAGGGTTTATTTCCTGCCGAACGAATAATTAATTTGTGAAGATTCTTGCTCACAAGAAACTTAATTTTTCTATATTTCAAAATTACTGCATTAGCTGTTTTTAAACAATGCAGGTCCACCAGTGGCCGAGTGGTAAAGTCGCTAAACATTGGTAGTTCAATCCGAGGTTAGAATCCCTAAGGCTGGCTGTATGGGCGTTTTCGTAGTTTTCCCCATGTGCAACATGTATACGAGCCAGTTCCCCTTAGAAAGTCCTCCACGAAGGCCTCCCTTTCCTTAGGCGGATAGCCCTTGAGATTTTGCTGTAATCACATAAACCAAACAAATTTACCAATGCAGTTTTCAAAATCTCTGCATCTACCTGTAAGATTTTAACCGTAGGAATAAAAATTCGTTCGTAATAACTAGAGGTAATCGAAATTTCACCCTCATAAAAGTATCCTATATTTATAATACACAGGGTATTCGCGGTCGCTTAAATGTTCGCGTACATTAGGGATATTTTATTCAATACTTGCTTTATATTTCGAAGAAGGAGACTAAATAAGCTGTATTTCCTTAAATATTGATCTTAGACGTGTATTTCAAATTATGCATTTTCTTAGAATATTGTTCTAGATTTTATGAGCACACTTTCCAACACTCTAGGAAAAAAATTCTGTAAAATTAAAATCTAACTTTTTTTCAGTTCACCTTAGAACGGAAAGTTCAGTGAGTAAAATATTTATTACGATGCTTTAGTGGCTGAAATGAAGTTTTCGAATAATATTCACGTTGAATATTTTTACATGGAATATTCACGCATTATTTCTGAATAAAATGTAGTAACTTAGGTTTTATTTAATTTTGTCTGTTGCTGAACTAATTCGATATTTTCTAGATCAAATTGAAGGAAAATCAATGAAACAGAAGTGCTATCTATCTTGTGTAAAAAGCATTCATGATGGAACGTGTTCGCTCCTTTAAAACTGCTGTTAAACATATCTTTACCAGTTATGAAAGTAAAGATGTGGAATCTTAACTAAATAAACTATTATGGCTATTCTATAAAGTATAATTTTTATTGTAAGGGAACCATGTAAAGTCAAAATCTAATTTTTATAAAGTTTTCCACTGACAATCTTTAAACTCTCGTAATTTGTGTTATCTTATTTTGAGAAACTTAAGTTTTCTAAGACATATATTTAGAATCGTATACTAAAGGAAAATCAAGCCTGTAATTTTCTTTCCTGAATACCTTTTGTGTGACTGTATTTGTGTGCTTTGCTCCAAACCTACGTTAATATTGTAAAAATAACGCTATTAGGATAATTTATAATGTAAACATCTTCATTTGATAAGCAAAACTAAAAAGATTTAAAAAATTAAATTAAAAAAAAACTTACAGATCTTCCTGTTTGTTGGGGGCTAACTAGTTATTTCCGAAACAGTGGTCAAAGAACGTTCTGAATAATAATTTTATATATAATAATTAAAAATTTCTTACTCTATCCTCTTTTTTAGTACAACATTAGTATTGCGTGCGTCATTTTAGAACAAAATTATTTAAAATATCACACAGTGAACTAATTGGAAAATGATGGAAAGTCTTTTATGATTTCCTCATTTTGTTCTATTTTCAAACGCTTCCAGGAAGTCCATTATATGCAGCATTCATAATTTAGAAAGTGGTTTTGTTTTGCTTTGCCAGATTTGTCTTTTAATTTTATGTCTGGTATTTCGTGATTTAAACTACCACCAGTGACATCTGGATTTTTAGTGACATAATTATGATAATGTTTTAGTTATCAAAAGCGAATCCTTGCTGAGATTAACACTTCAGAGCGCTTGCTTGTTTTGTTAGTTTTCTTGGATCTCGTTGACTGCCGAAAATTGACAAGCGGCTTTTAAACCTCTGTACATTATTTTTCCGGGAAAGTTTGCGTGTCGCCAAGATTTATGTTTCTGCCATTTAAGCTTTCATTACGCAGATATTAAAGCCGATTTTGGGGTACAAAATACTCTTGTCCGACAACGTTTTAATCCTAGAAAAACCTGTGCTTCTCAAAGTGCCAGAAGCCATCTTTCTCGGCGAGTGGCTGGCGTTTTGGGCCTCCTTAAATTACGTTCGCGCTTCTGATCCCAGCAGAAGGTCATCATTTCGTAATCCAGTAGCGGCTTTTGCTACAGTAGTAGCGGTTGCTGGTTACGGTGCGTGGCGTGGCTATCACGCAAACCTCAAAGACAAAAGGTGATCTTAAATCATCAGCTTAAAAACCCCCGTGTGGATGATTGTTGGTGTTCCTCCTACCCCTTACCTCTGTTTTGTAGTAGTGCCAGTCTGAGGCTTGTGTTGCATGATAGGGTTGATACTCCGATTGTTATTTCTTCGATAAAAAAAAAAAGGAGAGAGAGAGAAAACTAACAAAGAAGGTGCCGAGAAACAATGTTGCTAGTAATGTTGCATTTTGAACTTAACTTTTTATCTTCTTGTTATTGGAAGAGGTCTATATTCAGTTCGAATCGTTAACCCCGCTAAGAAATGAACTGGGGTTTGCCACTTACCATGTAGTCGTTAAAAGGTGGTTAGGTTCAGTTAGGTGAGATTGTCTGAAATGTTGGTTGTCTCTTAGTGAGAACTTCCGTATTGAAGCTTTTTCATTTTGTTCTCGAAAGTATATCGGGTTTAATTTACTCTTCGAATAGTTTTTATTAGTACATAGTAGTAATAGGCGTTACATTGGTTACATCAGGTCCGTATGGCAAGTCTTTGAACTCTCCTTTTAGTGCCCACAGATTCCATAAAAATGTTTTATAACTCTGCATTTTCGGAAGGCTTCTTTTAAAATCCTTGAAGCTTCGCTTTTCGCCTGTACTGACGATTATTTTCCACATATAGGCAAGTAATAGTTTTGGTACATTTGCAATTGTTATCAATGGTTCAATGCACATCAGTATTATGCAGTGGAGAATACTTGTAGATTTTCTGAAATAATTTAAAAATAAAGCACTTAATCTTACTTGCCTTCAATGATAGTTCGTATTTCTTTATTTTCAAATATAAATCCGGCGTTATTTATTTTTACTTTAGAAAATAAGCACATTTAAAGCTTAGAACACAAACATGTTACTGATAAGTTATTGATACCCTAACGATTGCAGGCGTGACAATTGCATTTTGTGTATAATATTTAAAAAATGGATTTAATTGAAAATTTATTTATGTGATAATAATATTTATGATGCTCAAGCTCTAGAAAATGGCATCATTTTTTATAAAAACCATCGAAAATTTGCGTGTTTTTAGTGAAAAAATTAAGAATACTTGAATTTGTAACGAATACAAAATTGAATTCAAGGTACCGCTGCTGTCTCATTCTGTGAGTAAGTTCTAAATCCGTGATGTATAAACTGAATTTTGCTCTATTCGGTATGCAACTTCTCTAAGTTCTGTCTAGTCAATATCACAAATTCGATATAAATGATGGTTCCTCACCCCTTGAGATTTATGGGAAGAGGGAAGATGCAGTTAAAAGTTTCAATAATAGCATGAAAATTTTTGAAAAGATGCAAAATTCCTCGAGATTTTTTTTTAAAAAAAAATTCCGTTTTTAGCCGAAAAATTTTGAGACTGGAATTTTTTACTTCAGAACACAATTTAAAAACTAATTTAGAATGCCTATAACTTTCGATTCAATTCTGTTGAGGCCTTGTTTCCAATGGCACTAGAACTGAACCTGATTTAACTGATGGCAGCTCTGCGTAGAGCATTGAAGCCATTACTAGTTTTTCTTAATGTCATTTTAACTCTTTGTAGACCTGGAGTGTCCTCATGAAATCTCAACGTTTGTCCCTTAAGATCAAATAGTAATATTAACTTAGTGACTGATCTTCGCTTATCAGGTACAAATTGAAATGCCATCGCTTGTGGCCGAGTGATTAAGGCCATTGAATACTAGTAGTTGAACTCGGGTTCGAACCTAGGCGAGTGCGATATCTGTACGATTGGGTTTCATGGATTTCCCATGTGTAACATGAATACGAAAGAGTTCCCCCCCCCCAGGAAATCTTCCACGAAGGCATCCCTATCCTTACACAAGTAATCTTAGTGTGCTTTATCATAGTCAATTAACGTGAACTAAGTTAAAATATGTATGTTTCATCAAAATGGTTCAATGGCTGTTGTATTTTTTCTTTCTATCACACGTGAAAATTTTACTGCTTTCATTAAACAAGACATTATTCTTGAAATCATCAGCAAGACTCTTTTCATAGATGTTTTACATTGTGAACAAACAGTTGAATTATAATCTAATGACTTATTAACCTTTACTAATCTCATATTTGATTGATTAGTAGGTTAAAAACCCAAAAGCATAAACGACGCCATATTTGTTGTATGCGTATGTTCACTAATGTTTCTCAAAACACTGAATAGTTTTAAGATATTATAGTGATCAATGTTGTAAGTTCAAGTATAGTTCATTGTAAATTTCTTCAGGCAATGGATGATTGCCTCAGCTGTGTATAATTACAAGACTCTCGAGTTTCCTTATATCCTCACGTTTTGAGTATGATTAAGTTTGTAATGACACTTCAAACGTGACAATCATCTGCTTGCCTGATTTACAGGCTTGGGTTCAGGAAGAAAGTAAAGCATACCAATATCTTCGGTCGCAAAGTCGGAAAATCCGTGTCAGCCCGGCACCCACTGACCTGCATGAGCGAGGACGTTGAGATTCCCACGATCTTAACTACCTTGCGTCTGGAGCTGACCCTGAGAGCACTTGAGAGTCGTGAGCGGTTTGGGCGTGGTTGCAAGGGAGATGATGCATATTACGAGCACACAAAATGCTTATGATTAATGCTGGGGACTTCAGAGAAAACTTGACGGAATCGACAATGATTTGTTCGCAGAAAATGGAAAATCATTTTAAGCGACATAAGTGGTACACTTGAGGAATAATCATGAAGAAATGAAACCACATTATCTATTAGCAAAATGTATATTGAAATCATATGTCATCGCCGGTGTTAGGGCCATCCTGCGTTTATGTCAACGCGCCATTTTCTATTAAAAGCTTTTTCGCTTAAAGTATTTTTCAGTTATTGTTTCCAAAAAATGCTTTCTCGAAAGATCGCGCTGTCCGAAAACTTGGAAATGTAGAAATTGTTAGATCTAAAACTTTTGTCAAATCTGAAATTATTATTGATACATTTAGATGCATTTTAGGCAGATGAATTTGCACAATATAGTATATTGTGTTGCTTATATTCTAATTTCTGACAGTTTTTTTTTTCTTTTGCTATTAGAAAAATTTGTTGTAAAGATCATGTATATGAAATTTATGAAAAATTTGATTTAAACTGACACTAATAATTACTTTTTAACATTAATAGCTAGACCATGATTCAGTGAGTTGCAATGCACGATTCATGTACCCCCTCCACCCCCAAAAAAGAGAGAGAGTTTTTTTTTTTCTTTTCACTTAGTGTTGTAAAAAATAATTAGATAGATCTAGTGAAACAGATATGATGAAACAATTAGCTGCATCACGGCTACACTATAAATAGGTAACAGTTGCAGTAATTTGTAAAATTAATTAATTACAAAAGCTTTGTATAATCAAGCTTTTTTCATATGTATGTAAACTTTTTTGATAAGCCAGCGTTAATTTGGTTTAGTAATAAAACTGAAATTCTCTATCTAAATTTCATGTAATTTTTCTCAGCTTATCTAAAAAAATTTGACAACAGATCAAAATTGAATATAATTCCTGTCTAATACTTAATTAAAGGAAAAGGCTAGGTCGATACTTATCATGACTAGTAGATGCAATGACTTTCGGAATTCTCGGAGCATTGCACTGAACCTCAAAGAGATCAGGATGAAAAGGACATCGGGATAGAATACTGACTAGAAGAACAAAAGTTGTTGCTGATATTTTGAAGCTTTAACACTTGTTCGGCGATAAGTACTCGTTTTAGTAAAATGCAATTTCTTTCCCTGTTACTAAACATAATATTGTATTGCATCAAGTACAACTGTGTAGTTAGGTTGATATCGGAATGTGTATAACGTAGTGTATAATGTGGACAAAAATGTATTACACAGTAATACAAGTGTCAAAATGTACACAGGTAAGTAATGTCAACACAGGTAAGTAATCATCATAGGGGATTTTTTTTTCTTTGATAACTATTTTGCTCACCCTCAATATTAAATGCTGAACACTGGCTGAATGGAAAAACACTTTGGATTACTTTCAAATAAGTAAATTTCTTTCTTTCTTTTTTAATGCCTCTCCTTTAACAGAACTTACATCTCGGCCCTTAGAAAACAGTGCAGGCGCTTGAAGTCTTAAGTTATTCTAGTTTTGTTTTGGGGTAACATATATCCCAAGGAAAAGGTTTTTAGTTAGCTACTGCCCAGATTAGAAGCTTATGGTTAATTATTAGGCATTAGAACTGAAGGGAAGCATATAAAAAAGTGAACTCGCAGAAAAATTCAGGTAGTAATAAAAGAAGATTGGGTTTATTTCGTGCAAGAGTATTTTTACTTTTTTGTGTATCACTCGGACTTGCCCTCTTCCTTTTTTTTATACAAATTTTGGTTGCTTGAACGCTTTATCTCAAGGTAATCCTGAATCTTCCCATAAAACTCATTTCATTCCAAAAAGTTTTGTTTTTATCACCGCTCTCCGAGGGGCAATTAAAAGCACACGGGGCTGTCGGACACACTCTAAGCCCTTTTTAATGATGACCTTGCAATAACCCTTTAAGCAGGGCTTATCCCTTCCTGTCCTTATTTGCATACGATCGGTCGGGTTGGCAGTCACTGCGAAATGCGGTGGGATTGAGTAAGGATTGATAGGTTTATGCGATCTAGGACTTCTTCCCCTTCCTTTCAATCTCTCTCCATCCCAGAATGGTCTTTTCCATTATTCTTTCCATTCATCTCCTTGTCTTATAGTCGTCCTATTGACCTACCTGCCTTTCTTTGAAGTTCTGTTGCCTCCCCCCAACTACTCTTTACCCCTCCTTTCTACTCTAGATCTTAACCACCTTGGACTATGTGAGTAACCAAGTCTTTTTGGAATGAAAGAGGAATTTTTTTATCATTCAAAGTCTATAGTTTTTTATATTTATTTTTTAAAAGGGCAATGGAGGAAGACGGGGAAGATGAGTGTCTCCCTTGTGGACAATTTGACAGGGCATTTTCGGAATTCAGATTTATCGCGGCAGGGCCACGTGCAAATCAATTTTTTATGCAGCTCCCCCTTCTGAGTCCATACCCCCGCTTTTCCTGGATAGAAAGAAAGTCGGCAGCTCTAAATTGACAGAGAGTGCTCCTTCTGAAGTTTTATTTCACTATATTTATTTACTTTTTTTTTAAACATTTAAGTTCTTTCTCTCGCTCTTTTTTTCCCATGTCCCTTAAGAGATGCGTCGAGAGGACTTAAAAACCTATATATCCCCTTGCATTACCCCCCTCGTCGGGGTATATATATACTTTTTAAAGTACTCTGTCTATTCGGAGTCCAAAGAAATGGATGCGCCTTTTCTAACGCTGTTGTACTAGAGGATGGAAGCCAGGCTATACGTCTATATGGGTGTGCTTGCCCTGGGCGGCTTAATGATTCCATCGGAGGATTTTTCTTCCGAACTACTTTGTGGTTGGGGCGCGAAAAATTTCGCGGCGAAAAAGGACTAGCCCTTTTATCCTTGCCACCATAAAAACGAGAAGGATAAAGGATTATTTCTCCAGTCTCTTTCCAGCAGACCATTACTCTCTGGATTCACTGAAGGCGGCGGCAAGGAATAGAAAGAAAGACATTTTTAATACTTGTTTGAAAGTAGAGTGTACACCTTAGGGAAGTTTAAATTAAGAAAGAAATTGCTATTCTTGGGAGAAATGGATGTCCTTGTTGGAGGATTTGGTTCTCCTACTTTTAGCTTTTATATAAAATAGGAATCTGGTGTAGGCAGAATGACTGTGTTTCTTAAAAGATTGGTGGAGAATAGAAGTTTTAAAAGCAGTTTTTGTAAAATCAAATGGTTATCGAAATTGGTACTGAATTCTGTGTGAGAGCTTTCGATGATTTAAATCGCAAACTAAAATGCTGTTAGTGAAAACTGTTAACTTAGTAACTAAACGCTACTTAAAATTAGAGATATATTAAATTGTAAGTACGGTTTTTAATGGCAAAACTGTCAAGCATTGCAGCTGCTTATTGAAAATTATTGTAAATAAAATTAATTTTTAAGCAGTTTGTTTTCGAAAAATAATAAATTGATTTTTTATGACTGGACATGGGCCTGACAAGTAAAATCACTTTATTTACTGTACTTAGATCAGTTTAATATACCAATTTAAAAAACTGGATGAAATGGAGTTAGTATTAACTGGGGAGTATATTATTGTTCAATATTAACTGCATCATTGTGAATACAATCATTCATTGCTAAATGAGCCTTTATTAGTAGATTAACCACCGCTTGCTCAGCTGTAACAAGCTTTTCTGCAGACAATGATGTCCAGGATTTGAATACGTATCGAGGCACAAATCAACGTGGAATCTAAATTGAGCTGAAAAATTTGAATAAATATAGATTATATACAACCTTTTAAGAATTTTTAAAGTCATAATTTTTTTTTTCAAAAACGTGTATTTTCTGAAATTTTAGTTCGATAATCTGTTTTGTAATTTTAAGTATGTGTGATTTTTCATTGTGATCACAGTTATTTAAATATATTTTAGTTAGACTGAAGTAAAATGTTGCACTTTGCAGCCACATTTTACGTGATCGTATAGTAATTTTATTTTGCAGTATTTTTTGTACATACCGTACAAGGGTAACATTTTCTACGTGTTTTGGTGCATATTGTACTTTTTTAATGAGAGATATGCTGAGAGCGTTTATTAAATTGGAAAGACAAATAGATATATTGCATTTTGCCGAGTAGCAATATACTTCTTTTACATCACCGAGTTTTCTGATTAAATCTGAAGCAGAAATATCTTCCGCTTCGCAGAATGGCTACACAACTTCGATGAATGATGATACACTACTGTGTCTACCGCGTAATATTATAGATTTGTGTTATTATCGTTGTAAGCAAAATGAGGAATTATTTAGCAACACTTATCGAATTTGTAATTAGCGATAAATTTCAGATTGTTGCTAAATAAATTGTTGTTGCCCTGCGAACAATTTTAGTTTGTTTTAATAATGGATTTTACAAAATCAGAAACTTTTTAAAGTCTGTTTTTGATACATTTTGTTCCATGAAGTGTAAGTATTAGGATAAAGTAGAATATATCGCTAATTACAAATTAAGAAATAAACATAATCTAATTAATGGTTAAGATTTCTTAAACTGCTTAATTAATGTGAAAACTTTAGTCTTTCATAAATGATTATTTTACGTTTGCAAGATTTTTTTTTGTTTTTGTTTTTGCACGTCGCATGCTTTAATAGAAGATATGATTGATTGGATTATGCAAAGCATACGAGAGCTATTTGCCTAAAAGGAGGTATGTCTTCGTGGAGAATTTTTTAAGAAAAACTGTCTCGTATTCATGTTGAACTTAAGGAAAACTACGAAAACTCCCATGCAGCTATCCCGTTTGAACCCAGGTCGAAATACCAGTATTCAGCGGTTTTACGGTTATGTTTTAATCAAGCTGTTTACAAGAAGAAAGATTTGCAAAAACATGGCAAATTTTCTAATGTTCAATAAACAGCTTTGGAAATGGAGGAATTTTTTAAAAATATTTTTCTCATTGTGCATCATTGCTTGTGCGATGACTGAACACGCATTGTTGTGAACACCAATCTGCGATAATAATAATTTAACTTTTATGTGATTTGTGCAACATCACAATTTGTGAGATTTAAAAATGACCACAGTGTAACTAACTGTACGTCAGTCTAATCTAGTAAAACTTTATTATTGTTATTATTTTTAATGAACCTTTGCGATTCTGATTCTTTGATGCCTGTAAGACTAAAATACTTCAGATTGAACATTTTAAACTTTATGTGCAGAAACTATTTCTTTCATTTGTAATGCAGGTTTTCGAAACCAAATTTAATATAGAGTTCCAAATACAATTTAGGCAACATGAGCCTCTGAACGTGTTGTATATTTATTACCTAAAATGCTGTCACTGGTAGCAATATATAATCAAAGGCCCAGTAATATGTGGTTCACATAAATAAAGGTAATTTGTTTGCCTTTTAAAAATAACTCTTTTCCTGTCTTTGTAGTTATCTTGCAATTATACATGCTGAACAGCCCTTCTTACGACCGCAGGTAAATTCTGGTGGTTAGCAAGATCTTCTATTTACGTATTCAAGGTAAATGTCAGAAATATAAACGAAAAGTAATATATAGTATTAGAAGACGAGAATTACCTGGAAGCTTGAGCCTTATTACTCCTGACCTAGACACAAGCATGAGAAAAAGCTAATAAATGTGTCTTTTTTTTTTTTTTTTTAGTGTACCTGGTGGCTGGCATCGATTGCTTCTTTTCACTTGCTTCTGCTTCTTATAATAGATGTCTCTTCCCGCCAAGTGTAATTAGGTCTGGGTACAAGTCCTCCATTGCCCAGACACTTTTGGTCTGCACATGGTTCTTTGGGGGCTGTCTAATTATCTTTGCCTCTTGTTTAAAGGTTGTATTGATATTTTAGACGAAAAGTCGCAGAAATGAAAAACTGGGATTTGTATTAGTATGCAAATGAAGCAAAAGTGTGAAAAGACTGTAAAATCATTTCTACCGCCACGATTTCACTTTAATGCAATCGAGTAGAATTGTTCCTAAAGCGAAGGTCGCATTTCAACTGTGGGCCACTACATAGTTTTTAATGGACTGCTAAAAAGTTCTGAAATTCATTTTTTTGGGTTCTGTTTACATTGTTATGTATGCTTATTTATGGTTATTAATTGATTTACAATTACTGATCAGTTGTTGAAAATTGCACATTAATGTATTTATTAGTCTTGCATTATTACATAATTTTCTTCTAGTGCTCTTCTTCTATCTTTTCGTCCTTTTTCCCAGGGCTCACCAGCGGCCGAGCGGTAAAATCGCTAAACACTGGTCGTTCCGACCTCGGTTCGATTCCAGGCAAACTGGCTGGCTACTTGGGCGTTTTCGTCGTTTTCTTCATGCGTGCCGTATATACGAGCCAGTTTCCTTTAGAAAGGTCCTCCACGAAGGCATCCTTCCCTTTAGGCAGATAGTTCTTAGAGTGCTTTGTCATAATAAAATAAGCGAAACCTAAACCTCCTGTCCCCCCTTCATTTCTTTTTTACAACGGTTTACGTGAGGTATGTAATGGATTGCATGTATATACAATTAGGTAGCAACGTTTATTGTTTTGGAAAAGCGAATTTGAGAAATCTACTACGATATTCCTACGTTCACAAATCACATTACAGCTATAATAGTTTTGCTATAACACGGTTCTGAAAATGAGCTGGGAGGTTAAAACTTTGGGCCAAGCTGTACTATAATCTCTTTCTTTAGAGGTTATTTTCTCCTCCTCTGTCTTGTCTTGTAATCATGGTAAGAACTGGCGTGGAATTTCTTTGATTTTCTAAAATCCCCTAATTCCTTTTGTGCTATGATAACGACATACGTTGGGATCCTAAATAAGGTCAGAGGTCATTACGAACTTGAAGTGCCTGCCTTGAAATAAGAAATTATAGTAAAATTTGGGGAAAAAATAAATCTCTTTTTTTTTTTTTTCTAAATTTATTTTAAAAAATTACTTGCGAGTCCCCAGAAATATATTAAAATGAAATGTAATTTTCGCTTAACTACAAGCATTTTAATTTAAACCGAAAATGCCAAATGATTTAATCATGTGATAGCAAGCAAATTCAAAATTTTGCTCTTAAAAGCATGTGGGAAAGCATAAACTTAGCTGAACAACAGTATTTTGGGATTTCTAAATGCTGTTCTTTCCATGAAAAGAAGCTCAAAATTTAAAAGATACCCCTACAGATTTGATGTGCTGCGAAATTTTATACATATACGTAAAACGTGTAAACAAATCAAAATAAAAATAAATTAGACAGCAGAAATTTACTAAAAGAACCTCAAAACGGGAAGGCATTTCACAAGAAAGAAACCTTTTTCATTTCATGGTTCTTAGCAGTGATGAAGAAAAGGAAAAAAATCAGCCCGCAGTACTTCAACATTATTATCGATATATAATTTGGGGTTTTTTTTTCGGGGGGGGGGAATGAGGAATAACACTTTTCTTTTTTTTTTCTATCACAAATATGTTTTTTATAAATGTTCATCTTATACAAATATGCTGAGGTAATATAACCCTTAAATTTTACTTAAAAGATAATGTATTGTTTTAGAATACTTACTTTAAAAGCGCTGTACCTCAAAGGAAAATATTTGACAATTAATTACCTTCCTTGTAAACCAACTTCAATGTATGAAACTTATAGATGTTATGTTATCTTATATGACAACCTTTTATCTTCTTATCAGACATCTTAGAAACTTCTGTGCTGTCCGATATGCGAGGCATTTTATATTCAAGCCCGTGAAATATATAAAAATTAAATGTGTTTAGTCATATCAAGTTCAGTAAACATTTCAAAATTTTCCTCCAGTTAAGTGCAATAAACAATAAGCATTTTTCTCTAATTAAATAACCTGACATCTGTTTAAGTGTAATTGAAGCAAAAATCAAATTTTGACTGTGCAGTTTGTAAAAAAATGCTCTTGTACATAATAAGCAATGGTCACATGTTGCATAAACTCATGTTGTCTGAAAAAGGTTCATGTTTGAAATTTCAAGTACCGTTTCTGTTAATGTGCATCGCTTTCGAAATATCAAAAAATCATTATGTCGAACCATCGTAATTGAAAGTTTACTGCCGCCTTTTAAAACCGATCCCGTATCAGTTTTCTTATAAGCTAAATAATACTAGATTTCTAAACAAGAGTATGCTTCAAAAGGTATCCTTATAATATAAAACATGTACTGCAAACTTTGTCCTCCTTTGAGAACGAATTTTAATTTTTAGTGTAAAGCCGAGACGACTTAAAATGATTCAACCGATATAACGATTTGTCGTTTTATGAGGTTTTGAAGGCGATATAAACTACTGGCCATCCAAAATGCAACGTCACTGCCGTTTTGAATAACGTTAATTGTTCTCTCGTGAGAAAGTCGTCGTAGAAAAAAAAAGGAACATCATTTGAGCGCGTTTCTGAGTTTGACAGCGACAGACTCGTTGCTACAGAGATTGAGGTTTATTCTTTCGGCACCATTTAAGCGTCTTTCTGGGAATTGGTCATCGTGTCGGATGTAGCCAAGCAACAGTCATGCGAATGTGGAACCGGTGGAACGACTGACAGGAGTATTTGCAACCGCCTGGTCGAATCACTCCACAGAAAGACAGGCATATTGTGAGCATGGCACTGATGGAACACACTGCCACATCCACAACTATATCACGACAAATGCAGTCTGTAACACAACAATCTGTGTCTGCATGAAAATTTGACGTCGCTTACAGTACAATGGACTGTCCGCTAGGCATTCATTGCTTCACTTTCCTTTAAACCACAAACGTTTGCATTAGCACTAGTGCGCTGAACGGCGGAGATGGACATCCGAATGGCGTGACACTGTGATTTCGGACGAATCACGCTTCTGCTTGCAGTACCACGATGGCCGTATTAGAGTTTGGAGACATTATGTAGAGAAGCTGCTCGATTATTCTGTTGCACATCTTCATACTGGTCCTGCATCCGGTGTTATGGTGCGGGTTGGTATTCAATGCACTCCCAATAGTTCGCATCACCAATACTCCTTCACCTCTGACAGCACGCATTACCGGTACACAACCAGCCAACGCTATATCTCTGAGGTTTTGAGGCTTGTTCTCCTTCCTTATCTTCAGAGCTTACTTGCGGTCACATTTCAAAAAGACAATGAGAAATCACACGTTACACGTAGCGTTTAAGCTTTTTTTCTTAGCCCATCATATTACTTTGTAATCCTGATCAATCCATTCATCAGATCTATCGCCCATCGAACATGCCTGGTCAATGATTCGAGAACGCCTAGCCCGGCATGCCGCACTCGCGGGTACACTAGATGATGTACTGTGGCTATGTGTGGGGGCAGCATAGGCTGCCGTTCCCCAACAACACATCCAAAGCTACGCGGTTGTTGACAAAAGTGGAGGCAACACTCATTACTGATTTTCTCGTCTCCCCCACTTCAAAGAAAGCTATATCTCAAACCAATCAGCATTGGTACTATGTGTAATCTCTGAAATAAATTTGGCTTTGATATCTTTGGTTGCTCTTCCTTCGCGCTGCATTTTGAATGACCAGCAGTGGTAATATGTAGAAACAGTATTAAGACATATTCTTCGCGTACAGCCAACTTTACACTGACAGTCAGATATAGATTGCTGTAACTTAGGAATTGTACGTTCAAATGTTAATGATATTATGACCCCAAATACCTTTCCAAGCCGACCAACATCAAGACCTGATTTTTACCTAAGACCGCAAGGCCTAGGAACGCAGATTTTAGGCTGTCCAACAATCCTTATTTAATTCCTAAAAATTCCCGTTCTCCTTTATAGAAATAGGAAATGTGAGCATTGAGAGCCTTTGACAGCACGCTGTGTTTATTTCCGTAAGTTGTCTAAATTGGGAATTGATCAGAACAGAGATAAAACTCATGATTTTTGACCGCATCATCTACGCCTCGTAGAATTAATCAGTCATTCTTTAAGCTGAATGCCAGGAGTTATTCAACCATTCTTCAGCGGCCGAGCGATAAAGTCGTTGAACACTGGTAGTTCGAATCCCGGCGATACATGGGCGTTTTCGTCGTTTTTACCATGTTTAACGTGAATATGATCTACGAGGCAGTTTTCCTTAGAAAGTCCTTAATGAAGGCATCCCTCCCTTTAGGCAGATAGCCCTCGAGTGCTTTGCCATAACTAAAATAAACCAATTCCACCATTCCTCAGGTTCAGTGCGTTTTCAGTAAACGCTGAACACATATACTTCGTTTTTTTCTGTTTCAATTGAGTAAATTATCGAAAATATTCAATACTATATTATAGAATAGGCTTTGCTGTCATTGATTTGGCCGGTCGAAAATTTTAAAATTTAAAAGTAAATTTTTTAGCATTCTGAACACCTTTCAGATGGAATAATGTACATTATTCTCTAGATTTATAAAATGCGGATTTATTTATTAGACGTTACTGTCATACTTTAAGTGGAAAAGGACTTTCAGGTAAATTTAGTTTTATGTTTAAGTTTATGTTTCTGATACCAGATTCAAATCCTCTTCGAAATGAACATTTTGATTTAATCCTATTAGTTATCATATCACTTCTGATAATAATATTAATCGCATAAATCGATTCCTACACGAAATCTGTTAATCGATTAAATTTATTCATGCTAATCGATTAATTATATTAAAATCTGAACTGTCATTTAATTGATCGAATATAGTTGCGAATTTCTGCCTCTTTAATCCAGTTGTCGTTTTTGAACTCACCCCTTATTGCCTTTTGGGTTTTCTCCTCCCTTTCTCCGCCTTTATCTCGCGTGTTCGCACATTTTACGCACGCACACATCCCCCCCCCCTAACGTAGGAGTTTAACGGCCGACTGTAAAACGACGCCGCCATTAATTTCTCGCAATTCGAACGCACTTTTTCCGTCTGTGCGTATGCTTACTTACTTAATCTCTTTTATTAAATGATTCACCCTTCCTCTTCCCTTCCTTTCGCAGTTTAGTTTGTCTCTTTGTTCGATTTTTAATCGTCTGAGATCTTCCTTTTTATATATTTATCGTGTCTCCCCTTGCTATTATGATATTTAAAAGAATGTTCTAAAGTTGTTAACTTTCCATGCATTCCTCTCACTTGAAGCACTAGTAGTTTTCCGCATAGTTTTTTTTTAATCCATTTTTGTGATATTTACATCTTTATATTCTTTATTTTATTGTATTTTACAGGAAAGAGGCATCATTTGAACAAAATGTTTTGCATGCATTAAGTCTAATCTTGAGCTGTTAGAAAATTATTAATTATGTTGGCCCTCGTAAAGTATCTTATATTTCCAATTATTATCGTGGCATATTTTATTTGCATGGCATATGGTCATTCCTCGAGTCAACTGCTTCATATATCGGCTAACTTCTGGAACAGAAATGGATTTTAGTAGTAAATGACCCTCACCATTTGGCCGCTTACTTGGAGCCAGAAATATTAGTAGATCGTCCAGGATTTGTTTCCTAGCATGCATGAAGTTTTCATGGTGCTTAGTGGTATAGTGGCGTGCCGTGGTTCTAACCGAAGGATAGTTAGGTATGAAGAAAAATTATATGGCCTACCTAGGATGACCCCGCACGGACAGTGGTAGTGATCGTCTTAGAGACATGAATTACAGTACTAATCTTTATTTATGCTTGCAGAAACACTGGTTATTTTCAGAAGTGCTTATCTTAAGGAGATGGTCGTCACTGCAGGGTATTTTGAATATGAAGAGGAATGATATAATTTGAAGACTAATGACTACAGTAATGATTTGAATACTCTGATGAAAAACGATCTTGGTTCACCCAGTGACCGAGCGGTAAAGTCGCTGAACACTGTAGTTCGGTCCGAAGCTCGATTCCCACGAACGGGCTGGCTGCGTGGGCGTTTTCGTGGTTATACCCACGTGCAACATGTACATAGCAAGTTTCTCTCAGAAAGTCCTTCATGAAGGCATCCCTTTCCTTATACAGATAGCACTCGAGTGTTTTGCCATAATCAAATAAACCGAAACCTATCAAAATAACCTTGCCATAATAAGTAAATAATTGTTTTTAAATCTGGTGGATATAAACAATAATAAAACATAGATAACATAGTTAAAAACGTATAAACATAGTTATAGGTTTAAATATCTGTATAAACATAGTTAAAAGCATTTTATCTCAAACAGAGCACACAGCCAGCAAAACACGTTTCTGCTTGTTTTGAATTGTATAATATTTCACTTCGGAGTAACGGCTTGTCATGCTTCATACGTGTACAAATGAAAACACGTAAAGTAGATCTACCTTCTGTTATCGAACTTTTGTCTTTTGAAAATATATTGTCCCCCCAAAAAAAACATAACAGATAAGCGATCGACACGACAATAACAACTGATGAGTGCGCTCTCATAAAACGGCATCAGAGTTTGCTTGTCCAAGTTCCGTAATGATTTCTTCTGTGGTACTAGGTTTTCGTACTGGTTCCCTCTCCACAATGCAAACTGGAATTATTACGTCAATATATTTTCCTTCGTATTATTTCACGTACCATTAAAACACTTTCAGGAAGACAAACTAAAACATAGCATTAAAAGTTAAATTAATTTCACTTATAAGATCACGAGAACATTAAAATTTAAGCCAGCTAGTTCTTCCTCGCGTAGAGCTGGCAAGACCAAAAGCTCCCGCGAAAACCCGACTATAAATCCCGACTACATTTCAAGGAGTGCTGTTTCAAAAGAATTAAAATGATGTTCCTCTTCTTGCTTTTGAATAATATTAAAAATTATACTTGAAAATGTTAATGAATAAAATGATCAGGGACTAGTCTAGTCCCTCTAGTCCACTGGTCCACAACTAGTCCACAACTTTCGAAATAAAACAGATTTTCATCTCCAGCTTGCGAGACTGTTGCCACTCGGGAAAATGAGGGAGAAAATTATTGTTTTTCCGAGTTTTTAATTAATATCTCTAATTTTAGCTACTTTTTTTT
>KK121273.1:633090-648757 GCA_000611955.2 Stegodyphus mimosarum | reverse complement strand
TAGAGAGAGAGAGAGAGAGAGAGAGAGAGATAGATAGATTAGTATTATTTTTAATGTAAAGACGTTTGGCAAGACATGTTTCTGTTGTTAATACGAAATTTAAAAGTAAATAAGTAAATAAAAAATCACTCTTTAGCTTCCAATTGAGATATACTTTTTTTTATTATATTATTTTACTGTAATAACCAGAGCAAGCTTACTTCTATTCAGATGGATAGTTATGATCAGTAAACAACAAACTGAGTCCCTTGCCAGCGTATTCGTACTACAAAACCCGAACTACTTCATTATGATCTCCCTATTGTACTCATTTTTTCCCTTGAACTTCAAAGCTTGAAAATCGCGGACAACATCTGCGGTCGCTGTCCCCTGTCTGTTAAACCGATCTTCCGCGACATTCTCACACAGCAGTCATTTAGAGGGTCGTCAGCTCCAGACCATGATTGTGCATCGAACTGTGCTATATGGCTCCTTTATTGAGGTATCCTACTAGACTGCACTAATCTGCAAGGGCTCTTCTTGTATGTCTGCAGCATTTTTCTTCCTTTCTCATCTTTGAGTATTGTGCTTATGGCTTGATGATCTCGTTATAGACTTTTCTCGTCCATACCTTTTTTTCTCCTCTTTTTTGTGTAAAAAAATATATGTCCTTCATTTTTTCCCCTCTCATCTTTTGAGGAAAATGCTCTGACTTGGGTGGTCGTAGCATTTCAGTGTGTTAATCTAGGTTGCATTTTTATAAGAGGACTGCTTAAATCGCAGAATATATGAATGAAATTATGAATAATTAGTAGAGATTTAATTGTATTAAGTCGGAGGCTACGTGCGCTGCAGATGTACTCCTGTCTTTATTAACCATTTTCTATTCCTGTTGCAGTGCCATCTTTTCAGGCTTTTGGTAATAAAAATATACTCTGCTTTTGCCTCGATAACAAATAATAATGCATTTATAACTACCAAGTCATGCAGTAGCAGCTGTTTCATGGTAATGCTCCATCTTTTATCGAATGCACACCGTGAGAATTTAGATCTTGTTTACATTAATTTGGATGCAGAAAAATCCTGTTACTGTTCCTTTGGGTAGTGTAGGTTTCCGTAATAAATATTTTTATTTATGAATTTGTATTCGTTCAAAAGTATTGAAACATTTCAATTCTTTTCTAACAATTCAGTTGCTAAATTTTATGATATAAGAATCTGATGTGTACACCACATGACTTCCTTGTACGGAATATTAAATTATACGCATTTTGCATTTCATTGAAACTTATTGGATTGAATTAAATCAACTTCGTCGGTAGCGCATGAACCACAATAGAATAAATGCACTCTTTAAAATTCACTATATTTGTTTACCATAGCGACACTCCGGCACTAGGTTCACTTAACAGCGTTACATCTCATTCCTTTTATAACTCAGAAAGCACAAAACTTTTGTATATCACCTGAAGAATTATCTAATCGTTACCACATGTTCTATTCAAATACTTTAATAAATCTAAAACGATGTATAAAAGAAATTAAACAAACAAACAAAAAAACGTTTTTCGCAGATGATTCAGTATTTCTCATTCAATTAATTCAGTTATCACTTCGCGACAAGGCAGAAACACATAAAAACTAGAAATATCTATATTAAAAATTACAGAGTAAATCTGAAACACTTATTTCCTCGAATAAATTCCGGAATAGAGTAAGCATGATTTAATTTGCAATAATAAAAGAAGGCGTTATCTTTGTGGTTGCGAAGCTTAGTTTTTCACTATTCTGTTAAGTTTCAAATGTAAACAAATATGGCTGCTATGGCCAAAAAAATTAGGCTTAGCCGCATTAAACAACTTTTAATTTATTGATAATTCTACAAAATTTAATGCAGATTTACTAAAAACATGAAAGCCTTAACCGGAAGATAAGAACAACATAAATCAATCATTTCTAAAGCAAAAAATGCAGAATTTACAAACATATAAGAATAAAGAAACTGAGCTCACTGAGCCGAATAACAGAGTTATCCACTCTGTTTAAATGCATTATTATTATTATTTGTTATAAATATATATATATATATATAAATTATAAAAAGAAAATTCTTCATATTACGGAAATTTAATTTAAAAAGCATCATTGAAAAGATATTTTTCAGAATAAAAAAAATTAATAGAATTTTAGTCCTCCTTGCTCTTCAGAATTTAAAAAATTTTATAGAATTTTAGTCCTCTTTGCTTTGAACACAGCAAAGGAAACACTAAAACGCAAAAATGCCAAAATCAAAAGTAAACTTTTTAAGTATTGAAAATATATATATATACATTCATAATGAAAGTAATTAAAAGTAAATTAATAAGCCCAAGACTTGCGCTAACTTTTTATAATTTATGGTGAATTGTATATATATATATATACATACATATATTTATATACTTTAGGTGCGGCCGATTGCAACCAAAATAGGAGGTGCACATCTACTTGTTATAGCAGTCGTATATACAAAATTTCAACGTTCTGAGGTTACTCGTTTTTGAGTTATGCGAGATACATACATAGACGACACGAAGGATCTCTTCAGAAATTTTTTGGGGAAAAAAGAGTCTTTTATTCTGTCCTTACGTATAGATGTCACGGAAAAACATCGTTAAATTGCATTCGATAGCGGTCAAAATGGATATTTTCGTTGAAACAGGATACCCGAAATTTTTCGCGATTACACTACTTCTTTTTACTTCGTACAAGGAAGTAAAAAAGAAGTTTCTTTGATATCATAGCAAATAAAAAAAACGTCTTCACCATTAAACAGAGTAGCAAATTGAGCCCAGGATGTAAACTTTGAACAAAATTATGTTAAAATTCATAGCTGAAATCATGGGTTTAAAATATTTCGTATAAAGCATATATTTTTGAGAGAAAATGAATTCAGTTTTGTGATGTATCAAAAGTACTTTTAAGGTCTACAGTTTCCAATATCTTTAGGTGCTAACAGGAATATATTTTTAATAATAAAAATAAGTAAAATGAAATATCGCATTTACGACTTTTGAATTAGCTTATACGGCTATGGAAAATAAAAGAGAGCAAAATGCAATTTTCAAACTTCATAAAATTAAAATCTATTCTTTATATGTTCAGTAATATTTATTTACTTATGAATGAAATGTAAAATATTTTAACTTTAATATTTATATATTTTGAGCTTCACTAATTTATTTTTTTAAATTTAAAATAATATTTATAACAACTTTCACTGAGATAGTCAATCCAGGTGATAATGACTACATTTAATAAAATTTTCTTGTGTCTGGTAATTAAACTTAACAGCTGAATTTGCGCTTTTTATAATAATTCAATTTTGCACCTGAGATTCCTTATATCTAGTAATTGATCTTAACAGATCAATGCGACAACTGAATTGATGCAGAAAATTTTCATATTAGTTTATTCTTTACTGTTATTTTAATTTAGCGCAATTATTATATTTTCGATAAGATTTTTTTAATTCCATATTATTCATAAAATACTGAAATATGTTAATTTTCTAAAGTTTATTTTACTTTTTAAATTGTTATTTCCTGTTCTTTAATTAGATATGTAATTCATTCAAGAAATTTATGTTTGATTTATATAGTTTGGAAAAACTAAATTTTTCCCGTAAGTTTTTTCCGACATAAAAACAAAATACTTCAGTACAACCTATTAATAATTTCACATTATAACTAAAAATATATTAATATATTTATAAATAAATATTTTTAACTGTCTTTAATTTTTGGCAAAGCTTGCTTTTTAAATAATGCATTTCTTGGATAGATTTAGTTTGTCATTTTATTCTTATAGCTTGCAGCTGAGAACTAACTAAACCTAAACTTCTTGTTCAAACTATATTAAATTAAATATTATAATGAGGCTAACAATTTGCTTCAGGTATTTATAAAATGGCCTCTTTTTAAATATGCTTGGAATAATTTTTTTTAATAAATATCTTTTTGTGTTGTGGGACCCATCAGCAGCGAAGAGGCAAATTCGCTGAATACTAGTAGTTCAGACCAGTGTTCGATTCCAGGCGAACGGGATGGCTGCATGTGCGTTTTTATGTTTTTTTTTTTTTCATGTGTAACGTCTATACGAGTCAATTTCTCTTAGAAAAATCTTCCACAAAAACATCCCTCCCCTTAGGCAGATAACCTTAGTGCACTTTGCCATCAACTAAACCAAACGTTTAGTGTTGCACTATTTCCGAAATTAAATTAAACACCAAAATGTAATTTTCAGTGTATTTTATATATTAAAAAAAAAAAAAAAAAAAAAGAAAGAAATTATACTGATAAAACCAGTTTTTATTTCAGTATTTTTCATTGTATCTTTAACTGTAGAAGCTTCATAATATATCAAAAGCATTTCTTCTACTGTCAAGACACATGATCACGGGAAAAGTACTTTAGTGTAACATTGTGCTAAACCAAATGAAATGTTTATGTCACATTAATAAAAATTAACGCTGCTCTGAAAAACTTAATATTGTATAATTTTAGGTATTAGCGTGAAAAAGCCATAAAGTTCTGCCATAGTTAACACCAAGAAATTAACTCCCTGTTGCGAGGAGGCTGTTCAGACAGGTAGTACAATTAATCACGCATTAAAATTCATACGCTCGCTGCGCATCTGAAAGATGCAAAATAAGCTGCCACGACCTTTAAAAGCCACAAGATCATTTTTCAAGAAACTCAACTATTTTCTGAACTCGTTGTGTACTGTTTGAGTAATGACTTTATTGTCTTGACTATATTTATTCATTATATCAACGTTAAGTTTTAAAATATGCAAAATGTTAAACGTAGCAGTCGGCACTTTTTTCAGTCTTCTTTAGGAGCCACGCAAATTATCTCTTTTATCGGTTGCGGTACAAGTTATACTGGATTCCTAAAGACTTGAGAATGTAGTTGTATTTAAGGTTTCAAAGCTTACTTTCTTCATGTGTTGTTGAGATTAGCAATGTATTATTGATATCAATCAATTTCGTTTAGCGTTTGTTTCTTTAGAATTATTAATTTCTTGTTTCTTACATGTATGTTTGCCGGATTTTCTGTCATAAACATATTAGAAATTACTGTATGCGCTGTTTGAATTGAAATAATACGATTAACAACGATTACTGGAGGATTTAAGGCAACAAGAATCAGTGAAATATTCATAAAATTTTAGGCTTAGTTTCGAAGGTTTAAATAGAGAATTACTTCTTCAGATGCAAGACTGCAAATGGCAAAAGAGAAGCCAGTGTTCAGCTGATAAGAATGAAAGAAAAAAAATTAAACTATTGGCACTATCTGTTGGTGAAATATAAAGAACTATTGCTTGAAATCTGGGGATATAGACAGATTGGAATTGCGATCATTAAATAGAAGAGAAACATTTTTATGAATGTGAAGCGCCTCTAAGAAAATCTAATTCGCAAAAGGAAGATGTTTTTAAAATAATCTTGGTTGCAGAAAAATGGAAAATATGATTTTCTGACCAGCAATGTTGGGCAACAGAGGCTTTATGTGTTTAGGTATTTAGTCTTCAAATGCAAGAGTGCAAATGGCGAAAGAAAAACCAGTGTTCAGCCGATAAGAATAAAAGAAAAGAAATTAAGCTACTGGCACCATCTGTTGGTGAAATATAAGGAACTATTCCTTGAAAACTGAGGGTAAAGACAGATTGAAGTCGGGATCGTTAAATAGAACAAAAGCATTTTTATGAATGTGAAACGCGTCTAAGAAAATCTAATTCGCAAACGAAAGATGTTTTTAAAATAATTTTGGCTGCAGAAAAATGGAAAATGTGATTTTTCTGACCAACAGTATGGGGGAACAGAGGATTTATGTATTTTCCTAGCATTCCCTCATGTTCCTTCCCGTGAAGTTTTAAGGCTCCGTTAGTTTAAACCACGTTGACAAAAAAATACTGCATATACCCCAGGAGTTTGTATCCAGAATGGGGTCTTTAAGCGTGGGACTGCAAATTTTATTGATAAAGGAGAAAACGACCCGAAAATTGTTGAATTTCTGTATCTAGTAATTTTATGAATATTACGCTGCTTCTTGTAACCTTAACTCCTCCTCCAATAATGTGTGTGCTGTATCAGGGAGCTACCTTCGAAGGTAAATGCAATGTTCATGAATGGCCAGTTATTTTAACTGATAGTTTTAAGTGCTTATTTTATATCGCTACGAAATTGTTTTTGTTATTTGGGTATTTTCTGATCAGCCGCACTTCGGTTTCAACAAGTGGTAAAACTGCCGTGTTTTAGATTTATTTTCAAGTAACAACAGACAATAGTCAACTCACATTATGCGCATAAATATTTTAGGAACGCGGATTTATATACTTTATATATTTAATCATTATTTCGCCGAGCAATATACACGAGCGGTAAAAACGTAAATATCGGCCACATAGATTGGTTTTACTCACAAAATTTCTTCTTTCTTAGAAAATGCTTCATTTTGTTATTATTTATGAGGGAGGGGGAAAACGGTATTTGTAAGTCGTAAAGATAGCGAAATACACATTTTTCATCAAATTACGAAGTGGACAGTCAGTTGGCTGCTTTTTATACGGGTGCGAATAATAAGAAAATACCCTTATTTTTAATCATATGTACAAAGCACATCGTTCATTGTAGTTTGTCTAAATGATTAAGTGTGTCTAAAATGTTACAGTAAATCGCAAAAAATTAGTCAAAAATAATTTGGCTTTGAAAGGAAATTTAATAGTTTACAACAATTCTTCTAGATCATGTTTTTACTCGTATCTGTTAAATTAAAAGCTAACTATTTATTCTTTTAAAACTTAGTTCAATTTTAATTTAGCTTTATTACTATTATTATTATTCTGGTTGCATTACAAGTAAATTATTAATTTAAATTGTAAGAATTTTTCTCCCTCTTTATTGCGAGCCTTCGTGACGTAATTGGAAGCACGTCCGGCTAGACAATCGTGTGGTCCAGAGTTCGAATCTCGGCGCGGGCATTGCTGAATTTTCAAAATTTTTTGCCCCGAATAAATGTAATAAACTCTAGAAATTAACGTTATGACTATTTTATAACCAAGTGAGTGCCCGTTGATATTGATTGGATAACTGGTTGTTAAAACATTAATTGTTCTAATAAGTAATTATCGCCAATATTTGACTGTATTGCTTATTATTAATATTATGAACTTTTGAAATCTGATTTTTCCGTTTTTCACGTTTCTTTATATTATTATATAGTAGTTATCTACTAAAATTAGCTTCTGGGCGTGGTAAATGTCATTCCGTGTCACATTATAATAATTTATTACTTGTAACAACTTCAACGATTTATAAATTACATAAGGAATTATCGGAAAACCCCGTACGTACTGTTCTGCTGTGATGATTAGCACATCTAGATGGCACTAATAAAATCTGTGATTCGAATCCCGGTAAGGTCATAGCTAATTTTTCATGTTTCTTGCTCCCAAACACCTACTGTCATTACAAATGCATGCTTCTGAATCATTAACGTTTACATAATTAATATAATTAACAAAAAACGTTTCTAACGATAGGTATTATATATACTACCTCCGATAGAAAATTTTTCGTATAAACTAAATCGTCATATCGTGGTAATAATTTTTATTTTAAAAAATATTTAACTGCTATTTTCAGGATCATACAAGTGCAAAAATGAAATGGTTCATAACTGTAAAAATTATTATCGCTAACTGCTAGATATTCAGTTTGAATGTTACAAATGGAACAACATTTTAATCGCTTCAGTTGCAGGGATACTTTTTTTTTTCTCCTTGAAACAGCTCGAGTTTTGCTGAATGAAGGATGAGTCAATTTTCAGCCATTTTCTCTGGTGCTAGTGGCTTCTAAGAAAACAGCCATATAGCTTACGCTCCAACCAAGCATGGTAATCTTCTCATGATTATCTTCTTTAGCCATGTTTTTACTTTATCATCTGCAGTTTCACATATCTCAATCCTGTCCTGGGATAACTTTTAAGATCGTTGGAATTTATGAGAAGTTGTTGATTGATTGGTTCAACTGCGTCCCAAGCATAGAATAATGACTTGCGTGATGCCTCATCAAATAACCATTGGAAGGAAAGGATTTTTTCTCCTCGCCTTACATATCATGTCACATTGTAGATGTATTTACTTTCGGATTTTGCGTTTAGAAATAATGGCCTTAGGTATTTAGTTGGGATTATGGGAACATCTGTGCATGAACACTATATGCCAAGCGAAATACTTTTCCACGGCATTTAATTGAATTTACTCTTGAAAGTTTGACTGGATTCATTGTTTCCTTGAACTTAAAAAATACAAAAGAAGTTTTTTTAACTAGCATTTTTACTTTGGTAATAATTATCAACATTTTTTACTTCCTTGTACGAAGTAATGAAGTACTGTAATCTTGAAAAATTTCGGGTATCATATTTCAACGAAAATATCCATTTCAACTGCTCTCGAAACCATTTGAAACATGTTTTTGCGTCAGATCTGTATTTACGAACAGAATAAGAGATTTTTTTTTGCCCAAAAGGATTGTAAAATGGATTTAAAGTAGATTCAGAAGTACGGCTGTACGTATTGTTACGGATTTTGTATTTAGTTAGCTATTTTTGGTAGAGTTGTTTTATTTTCTCGTGCAATGCAGCGCGTGACGAATTTTAAGAGAAAGTTATGCCCGAAAAGTAAAAATACAAGAACGCGTGCATTTGGCATTTAATAAATAGATATCTCGTAATTGTGCTCTTTTGCTTTCCAGAAACCTCGAGAAAATGAAAATCACCAGAATATTCTCGTGCATGATTAAAAAGCTTCAAAAACATTTCATTTCAGTTGTTTTAAGTGAACTGTTGTTTACTTCGCTGCTGTAATTTTGAGCTTTCTCTGCACTTTGAATTGTGTTCTGTTTAACGTTTTGGTAGTTTAAAATATAACTACTGTGTGATATTGTACGAATATCTGTGAGGAACAAGGAACAATTTCAGCATTTTGTTTTATTTCTTGTGATAAGAATAAATTTTATTAACTTTTCATCAGTCTTGTGCATTCAATCTATTACGAACTTGCACGCATGCAACAGTATAAACGTACGTATGTATGTATCTTGATAACTCAAGAACGAGTAGAACGTTGAAATTTTGTATACGGGATTGCTATAACATGTAGCTGTGCATCTCCCTTTTTCGTTGCAATCGGTTGCACCAGTCGCATATAAATATATATAGAGAGAGATTCCCCCTCTGTTACCTGGCTCGGTGAGCTTAGTTTTTATTCTTATATATTGGTAAATTGTGCATTTCTTGCATTAAAAGTGATTGAATTATGTATTTTTTATGCTCCTGTTAAGGTTTTGTGCGTTTAGCTAATCTGCGTGTAATAGTTGTAGAATTAACAATAATTTAAAACTTTTAAGTCGCGAATTAAGCCTTAAGATCCGCCATTTGTTTACATTTGAAACTGAATAGAATAATGAATTAAGTCAGTTTCTGCGCCTTTAATATCTTATTGCCGAGTGGGACCAAAGGTACTTTCAGTTCTGTGCACGGAAAAATCTGCCTTTTTGCCCGTTGGCCGAATTGCTTGTTTTTGCTTAGAAACTCTCATTTTAATAGTAAAAATAGTTTTTTAACTGTATTTCGTGTTACATTTTTCTGTATTTTAGTATCCTTAATGAAGATGTTTTCAGTTCTTTTGTATTTTTGTTTTTGCTGCGAAGTGAGAAGTGAATTAATTGAGTGAGATATATCTCTAATGAAATTCGAAGAAATAAGTTTAAATGAAATGCAGCAAAAAATGTGTGTAATTTATTAGGCCATATAAGGAAATCATGGGGTATTCACCACAGATATTTTTTTTAGAAAATTCGTTAATAAACTTTAAAGCCAGAAAAAAATTAATTTAAATTAGCTGGCCCACTGTGTTACTTTTTGTATTGAAATATTTAGATTAGTTATGGTTTATAAATTAGTCTGAGCATAGGTTCTCCGCAAGAGGAGAGAGGTATTATCCGAAATTACGTCATCCCAATTTGTTCGGATAATGGAATCGCAATAACAAAAAAATTGTTGGTAAAATATCTGTTGTTTGAACTGCAGCTTCTGTGCAGTGGTTTCATTGTTATTTTTATTTCTGTGTGTGTTGTGTGTATTTTATATATATCTACCTATCTATACACACGCGTAGGAAATTCATCTAAGAGGCTATATAAACACACATATACACAAATTTTCATAGAAAATCCTAATACGAACTTTAAAAACAATGGCGTTGGTATTCACAGTTAATTTATCAGACAGTTTGTTTGATTACCGAATTTGCGACTTCTAATGCGTCATTTACTTTACGCATTACTTCTATATTATAGAGATATATGTAAAATCTTAGTGTACTTGTCAACAATATTAACATCCTTTCATGAATATTTCTTACGTTGACTATCTAACTGCATTAACATGTATATAGTGAACATGTGTAAGCAATTTTCTTATAAAAGCATATTTTGTGAATCTTGACATCTTATCTGTCTTGTATGGAATTTTCTATATCTTTTATATATTTCTATGTCTTCAGGGTATTTTTGCCAGTAACCACTTGTTCATAGAAACGTATGTGTTTATTGCATGTAATGTACAGAAGCAGAATTTCTTAGCACGCCTTATGTTAGAAATTTCATCTCCTGAATAATAATCCGTAGTTATGGCTGAAGGCTTACTCGATGCAGTTAGGTTTCTTTCGCTTACAATTACGTCACTAAGCTCATTTTAGCATGGTTGTATAAATTATATAATGAGCAAAAGAAACTTCCACATACAAAAGCATTAACATTGTTTTCCTAGGTATCGTTCCGAATAAAAGATGCTCCTAATTCTTCCTCCCTCTTCGTGACTCGTATTACCTCCCACTCTTCGCTTTGGGGGTGCTTTCTCCCTACGACAGAGTGCACGTTCTATCCTCGTTATTATGGAAATGGTTTCAGCTGACCGCTACTTCATTAAGCGGGGCCCACTTGGGTGCTCGACATCAAAAGGGGCGCATCTCGTTATTTCTACCCAGAGAGACCCAAAAACTGGGACCCCGTCAAGATCTCTTCCTGTGCCTACTCTTACCTATGAGCTACACTCTTTTAACGACCGTCGTAGGTTTCGTCTGTCAAGTCTACGTTTGTGTAGGTAGATTCCATGCTTTTCTTTGTGCCTTTAATCCACTGAGATTGCACAGTATCCTGCTGGGGGTATGTACCACGGATCGCATGCCGAGTTCTGCAACCGGTGTGCATATTTTTAAGGGCTGTAGAGCTAAATCGTATTTCAAAGGAAGAGACGATTGCGAAATACGCCTTCTTTTCAATTAATACGAATTGTCCTCATTAGGGTAGTTATACGAGGAACAAAGCGTTATAACACGCTTGGCCTTATTTAGAGCTACCTCGAAAATTTCTTGATTATTTTTCAAGTACCTTGACGCGTATTGGTTACATTTAGACGATTGCAGTCTACGCGTAGCTTTTATTTTGGCTTTCGGTTAACTCACTTATTTTTATGGAAATTTGACTTCAGATGAGAGAAAATGCTCTATGTATCGAAGCTTTTTTTTAGTTCTGGAGAATCAACACTTTTTAACGCTGAAAAATATGACATCTCGTTTAGGACATGGGAGTCTAGAAAATATTAAGACTGTCAGGTTTATTGTATGATACTTAATTGTACTCGAGTCATCGCTATATAATGATATTTGATACATAATTATCTAAAGAAATATTGGCACCACTATTTTAGCGTTTGTAATCTTTGTGTAAAAGGCGGTACTAGTTCCTGAAAATGAATGCTAAGATATCGAAGGCATTGGATTTCACAGCTTACATTGCTTGTTTAGACTGTTTGGTGAGCAGATATTCTTGCTGATTATTTAGTCAAGGGCAATAAAATACGCGGTATAGGCAATAGAAAAGCAATAAAAAGATAAAAGTATTCCTTGTGCTTAATTGATTCTTTATGTTTAATGTGATATATATTCTTAATAAAACTGTGTAGTAAAATTATTCTGTTGAGATTCTGATACTAAAAAGTTAAAACATTGTTTCTGTAAGTTACTGAAATTTTGAACGTTAGAAAAAGTTATAAACATCTTATAAGATCCGTCTTGACTTATGCATCAGAGATATGGGCAATGACTTTACGTGATGAGGATGCTCTGGGAATTTTTGAGCGAAAGATCTTACGTTGCGTTCTTGGTGGGGGTCCAAGTGAATGGATCATGGAGAAGAAGATCTAATTTAGAACTCTGTAAAATGTACAAACAACCTGATATTGTAAAATTCGTCAAATTACAGAGACTTAAATGGACTGGCCATCTGGCTGGAATGAATGAAGATCGTTGCAGCAAGAAAATCTTTCTGGCAAAGTCCATGGGAAGTAGACCTCGCGGCAGGCCCAAGCTATAGATGGATTGATTGTGTCGAAAAAGATCTTAATATTTTAAAGGTTGAAAACTGGAAAAACAATTGCCAAAAATAGAGATGCCTGGAGAAGACTTCTGCGGAAGGCCAGGGCCCACCCAGGGCTGTCGAGCCATTGAAGAAGAAGAAGAAAACGTTATGCAGTTGTATTAGCAATCGAATGGAAGTGCCATAACGATGTTGCATATTAATGATGTGGATAAACTTTATGAGGGTTGCGTATAATGCTGTCATATTAAGAATCCTCTGATAATGTTCAGCCGACAGTTTTATGAAAATGAATATTTGAATTTAAACTAGATAAAAGATTTAATTTCTCTGTTTCTTAGAATTATAATACTGAGAGCTAAGTTAAATTCTTACCTTTTCTCGTCCTTATTCTTCTTTCCTTAGCCATCGTACCTGCAAAATAGACTCAACTGAAACATGTTCATAACACAACATTATTTTTCCGCCGTTTATAAATTTACAGTGAGAAGTCACATCATAATTATACATTATTTGTCGTCGCGTGAAAAAGAACGCACACAGATCAGGTAAACATTAACTCTTACGCCATCTATCGGCGATGGTTATCAGTTTGCCTTGCTGGCTATCTTCACCGAAGTTCTGCAGTTTACATGCTTGGGTACCATTTTTTTTATATAAAGAGATTTAGTTTGCGTTATTAATTAATTTATTCAAAAGTAGGAGAAAAAGCATCATGACATACGACTATAAAATTATTTTCTTCGCAAAATAGTGACGACATCTATATGCTAATTTCTTGAATTTAAGTTTTTGACTGCACATCCGAAAACTGAGCAACCGAATTTATTACGTTGCTTTCACATATAGGCAAATGAAACGTTATGATTTCGTTTGCTTGGAGATCTCTACTAAATTAATCGCGAAAAGGAACTGAAACCTTGGTTGTATAAAGATAACCTTGTTGCGCGGGTTTCAACACTAAAGTGAGGTTCATTGAAGTCGAGCACCGTTCTCTTGTTGGGCTGGCATACTATGTCTCTGTGATATTCTTGCGTTGGTATGCATTAACATAACTTTCATGTAGATGGCAGCACCGTTACGCAGTATTCCTACATTCGACAAATTTGGATGAGTTCCAATAATAAATTTTATGTGTAAATTTACCCTACACATGAACGTCCCCCAGGGGGTGCAGGGAGATGCACTTGCACCCCCCTAAACGAATGCAAATCTTTTTTTTTTTTAATTTCTACTAACAAGTTAGTGTAAAGTTTTCTCTGTTTCTTATATTATTCTTTAAGGTCTCTCCTTCCTCATTTAGTTGAGCGCTCATTTAGTAACCCCGCGCAGATTAAAAACTTGGTTGCGCTCTACAGTGACAGAGAATCGCTTGAATGGACTGTGTATGTTAAGTGTGCATCGAAAGCTTGTTCAAGACACACGAATAGAAATAGAAAAAGAAGTTTTAGAACGATTTAGTTCAGGTAGCAAAAATATTGTTGTAATATAAATTAAAGACCAAGTAAAAAATGCTCAGAAGTTTCTTTATTCTTAACTCCCGTATTTCAAGGATCCGTTTAAACTCATGTATTCCAGTTCCGTTATTTATCTGCTCGTTTATTCGAGTGTAACAAAGCATGTGAATGATATCTTGAAAGAAAGTTGTCTTAGAGGAGAATTTTCTGAGGTAAACTGGCTCGTATTTAATTTATAATACACGAAAAAAAAAAAAAATAGTCATGCAGCCAACCAATTAATTCGCTTTCAAATCGAATTACTGGTGCTGAGCAATTTTATGTACTTTACCACTGACAAATTCGTGTCATGTCATAGTTTTGTTTTCTAATTCTAGGATCGTTTGCACCCCCCCTCCCAGCTCCGATCCTGGCTACGCGCATCCCCCTAAACCCATATGTACGGATAACTAAAAACTACTTTTCTTCTTCTTCTTCTACCTTTTAGAAAATCCAGTCGGCAACGCAGTTAACGTTTAACTTAGAGTAATTAGCGTTTAGTTTTCTAAACATGAGGCGCAATTTACCAGCAATCAGAAAGCATTTGTTCGAAGAGTCGTAAAGTGTTTTAGTATTTTTTTCAGTGTTATATAGTTATACGTATGTATTTTATTTTTTAGTTGATTTGCATAAGTATAAATTAAATTTTAATGTATTGTATTTATTTATTATTAGTTCAATATCGCATCATTTTTTCTTCCTGGGCATTTCTTTCGTCTCCACTTTTGTCAAAGCAATTTTGCTCGCATGTGGGTCGCTTTGTTAAAAAAAAATTTGGAAAGCAATGGATCTGATGTTTTATACTTTCAGGCGCTGGTGGTCTGCTTGCATTTCTCAGCCGCATTGCCATTCGTCTTTCCACAGGATCTTTAATTTATCCTTAAAATTATAGCAGTACACTGCTTAAACAACTAATTTACTGAAATGAAATATATGTACATGTCAGGAACTTATATATTTATTTTTTATAATGTCTTTAACTAATGCCTCCAATTCAGGTGATTTGGAATGATCATTGTAATTATCGTTTAAAGGCTATAATATTTTGATTTTTTTTTTCGTGTATGAAATAGCTTCTTACCATACAGTAACTTTTTTTTTTCTGGGGTACCTCTGTTTGGGATGCTGACTAATAAACTCTGTTTTCTTGTTAGCTTATTACGGTTCGAGTATCACTTTCTGTCTCCATTCCCTTTCTTTTATTTTTTATGAAATAATAATTTATTTTAAACTTGTGTGTTCTCTGATCATTTTCCATTAACCGTTAGCTTATTAAGTCTAAAACATTTCATTTATCGCGCCCGCATTTTAATATGCAAAAATTCATTAAAAGTTGAGCCCAAAAAATTCTCCGAGTAGCGGAAAAAGAGCAAAATACCTTCTTTGTTTGTACATAAAATTTGACGACGAAACTATTCCATTAAAAACAACAAAGCCAGAAGAAATTTAAACTTCTTTCGCAAAACTTACGGAGGGAAAAAAAATTATTATGGTGGGGAAAGAAAAATTGGTGAGTAATTGCTTGCGTCGCTTTTTATAATCATTACTACGTAATATATTATAAAAGAGCGAAGCCGACAGAAAAGGCCCGATTACAGAAACTTCTGCTTCCGACATACCTGCCATGTCCGGCCACAATGCGAGAGCCCTTCTTGATGACTTTACTTTTTCATTAAGAAACTTTCTTTGTATTATCACTTTCTTTGTGATA